>PVKS010023325.1:0-32528 GCA_004027875.1 Aplodontia rufa
ATAAAGTACTCTTCTGTGAAGGTTTATATATATTATTTCGTTCAATCACTACAATTACTGAATGAAGGTATTATTATTTTTTTGCATTTTTAGGTGACATTAAGAGAGGAATTAAATAATTTCCATAAGATTGCAGAAAAGATAGAGCATACAATCCAATTTCAGGCAATGGTGTATTGATATATGTTTAACAAACAACCCTGGGAATGGGTAGTGGGAACCATGGGATGGGGAAAGCGATTTTTTGCACTTGACAAGCCTTTATAGTGTAAATACTTTTACCTATCAGATATTAAACGACCTACATGAATATAATTTAATGATGAGTTTGGAAGTGTGATGCACAATCATTATATAATATCTATACAAGAAAAATGTAATGGACATAAATAGTATAAAAGTACAGATCTAGTGAAGTCAGGAAAAATTAAAAATAATGAGTTTTGAGCACTTGTTACATTGGTTTCTGAAATAGAATGTTGTTTATTTAATTTTAATTTTGTATGGTTTAATTTTGAATTATGCATGTATTTATCAACCTACTACAAACTTCTGAAAGTTTAACAATCAACTCTTATAAACTGCGGCAAGCTGGCTCCAGAGCACCAATATGCCTAGTACTGCCCCCCACGCTTTTTATGAGACAGAGCCTTCCTATCTTGCCTAGGCTGACCTCAACCACCCAAGCTTAAATGATCCTCTGATTTGAGCTTGCCAAGTACCTCGAACTATAGGTACTCACCACTAGGGCTCTGTTTAGAGATTCCCAACTCCTTTCTTGCCATGATAATTGTTTCAGCATAGATGCTCTGTGCTATAGCATACCAGAGAAAAACATAACACAGATTCCTAACCTGAGCAAGTTAATACACCTGACTTCATCTGCCTCTACCACCAGCCAACTCTGTGATCAGGATAAAAAATGTCACCTCTCTGGCTCAAGTTTCTATCTGTTAAATAAGGAAGCTGAAATTCCTGGCTCCAAATCTTGTAGCCATGCAAAACTTATTATTGTAATTGCTAAAATACTTCATTGGTCTCAGTGATTTTCTCTTGCTGAAGTAGAAGGTGGAGTGTTTAGGTGCTGCTTCTCTTATACTTATATCCTATATATTCCTTAGAATGCTCCAAGGAACCTTGCATTACTAAGGGTTTCCCTGCTATACTACTCTGTGATCAAGCATATTTCATCAAAAGTTGCACACTTAGGTGTTATAAAAAATATGTACTTCAAATCACCTTCAAGGCAAAGTACTTATGATTCACCCCTCTGCTTTCAATGCCCATAGTAGGCTAAACTAAACTCAAACAATGAAAGTTAATATTTCTAAACACTACACCTAATTTTTCCTCCAAATTTATCCTTACTCACATTCTCCATCTAAACTTACAAAACTGAGAAGATATTTTTATGGATAAAAACATTTGATTCGTCCTTGGCATCTGTTCTTTTTTCGACAGTGAACTCCATTTCATCATTATGATGCTGCTGCTTCATTTTTTTTATTTATATTAAAAAAAAACACTGTCTAATTTTGATGTTCCAGACACAGTTCTAGGTTTTACAAATAGGTAACATATAACTTTAAAACTCTTGCTACCAGAGAAATTCTGGTCTGGCACAGGAAGAGAAAGAAAAAAAAATAACCAAATTGAACTTTCTGATTAGTTGTGTTGTACATTAGTGACGCAATGGTCTAAAAAATGACAGGAGGGATGGTAGTTCAGTAGGAGAAATTTTAAGGAGGTAAAATGAGAACAAACACCTGAATGAACAGGGGGAGCCTGCCATTTGGGATATCTGAAGAATACTTGTTCCAACACTAAATGTCATGATCTTAAAAAAGGCTCATGCTTGGAATGTTTGGAGGGCAGCAAAAAAGACAGTGGACTTGGACTAGAATCAATACCAAGGAGTTCAACAGATAAGAAGGAGGGGTGGTAGCCACAGCCATAAAGGCTAAGATGAGAATGCCTAGCATAGAACTTTGTTATTCTAAATTTAAGTCTTAAGCAGAATTTTGCCTGATTAGATTTTTTAAAGAGCAATCTGATTGGTGAATGAATATAGATTTAAAGAAAGATTCTTTAAAGCAGTAAATTCAAAGCAGTTAGGTAGTTGTTGAATTAATTCAGCCAAACTGAGTGCAATATCTTGAACCAGCATGAGAGTAGTGATAATGCTAAGAATTGATCAGTTTCTGATTATGTACTCTAAAAATATACCCCGTATACTAAATCTCTGGAGTCATATTCTTTTTGCATGCTTTCTCATGATGTTGCTTTCTTGAACTTTTTTCTGTGTGTGATTTGAATCACCTAATCTGGACACCTTGCTATTCCACAGACTTCACCAAACCTTTGACTGCTTCAAGCCCACAAAGTTGAACTTTCATCTGTGGAACCCTGTTCTCCTAAGTGAGCCTCATAATTTGCTGCCTTTTGCTGTATTCAGATCTTTTCGTGAATGTCTCACATACACATGCGAGCGCACACACACACACACACACACACACACACGCAAAAGATCCCCTCTCTCTATGCTTTCAAAAGATCAATCACCATTCTTTGTCCCTCATTCCACTTTAACTCATCAACACAGAACTTAAAATCACTACTTCAAATATATTATTTATTAACTTTTTGCAGTGGGTCTCCCCCATGCTATGACAATTTTTTTTATGTCATTATCAATACTGAATCTAACTTCCAAAACACCGTGTCATTTTCAAATTTACAAATTTTAACTCATTACACACTTCCTAAAGTATTGATTGTCATATAGCACCGATAAATGTAATGATCTCATCCTGGTATCACCATCCAATCATTCAATTTTCTATCTTTCTATCTTTCTGCTTTCAAATCTCAAGAAGGAAAAAAAATATCCTGCAAAACCACACTTTTTGGTAGAGTGTGTCCTTGAGATTGCAGTCTTCAAGCATCTCCATTTCAGTATGCAGTTTTACATAATCAGCTCCCTGTTCCCAGTCCAACTTGCCAGAATCTCACCTTGCCATTCTAGGCATAACGATGCAATAGGTGAAGCAGATTGGCAGGAGCTAAATTATTACAATTGGGCTTGGCTTCTGCATGAAGGAAAGAATTGCACACACTTGAAGAGTTAGTATTAAAATGTTTGCTCTTTGAGCTTTTATGCTGAGGGGATTTGAGGTGCACTTAGCTCAATAGATTTTATCCACATAAGGACTTTTGTTGAAAATCTGTTTTTCTCCTGCTTGTTATTATTAACAAAACTGCCTGCCTTTTTCAAAATTGAGAAATAGTTGCTGTTTCTCTTTCCTCTCCCAATTCCCACTATATTTCATGGTGTCTTTAAACTCCCTTTTCTTTTCTTAATAAACATCTTTTCTTCTGGATCACACCACTATCAATTTTCACTAATTTGCAGAATTTATATGTACATTATATTATTTCATTAGAAGCTTGTTTGTTCATCAAATAAATTTCTGAAAAAAAGAAAATAAATAAATGTATTATGGTAAGTCAATAAGTCAACAATACATTATTCTCCCTCATAAGTGCATACTCATTTTTATCTCTCCAGAGACATTTGCTCTCTGAGTTTTGATTCAGGCAATGTGAATAAATTGCATTTTGTAGCATATCGGTTTAACCTGGGGTCACTCTTTAAGGAAGTGGGAGAGAGCCCCAGAATAGAGAAGCATCTGGCCGCAGTTATGGAACCTTTTATTTTTCCTTCTGAAAGATGAATATAAAGAAACTTGATTTCAGGTCCCTTAAAGTCTTTGTATTGTTGAATAGAATATCTAGTCTTTGAGCACTTAAAACATAGTTATTTCATGTGAAGATACTAGATTTTAATTGTATTTAATCTTAGTTTATGTAAATTTAAATAATTAAAGTGCCTACGAGTTACCATATTGGACAGTACCAAAATAGCAAATAGAGGTTTGGCCTAGAGAAGCTTGGTGAAAGAGTATACCATTTCAAGGCCCATATATTTAGAAGGTTGAATTGGGAAGAATGGGCCATGTCTTGTGTTCTGAACACTAATTTCTTGTTTTGAGCTCACACAATATATATCGCTATACATAGGAAGGTTTAGTCTAGTGTAACCTTCAGGTAAATCCTGTCTCAGGGAAACAGCCTGGCAAACTCTAATAATATTTCCTTAGGAAGAGAATCACTGATAATTTCCTGAGATGTACAATTTCTTTTTACCTTACTTGGCTGCCTAAAATATGTTTGGTTTGAATGAAATAAGCAAATAAATCCATTAAATGCTTAATTAGTGTGAAACAATAGTAATTTTCATTCATGGCTATCATCTATCTTTGCTGATTTTTTTTATTCAAACACTGATCCTTCTTCTCACATATTCAGTCTATAGAACTGACTGGTATAACATGATAATAAAAGCCAATCTAGAGCTGGGCATACAGATTAGTTAAAGGATTTGTCTTACATATGTGAGGCCCTGGGTTTAATATTCCCAGTACCATTAAAAAAAAAATACCCAAGCACCCAAGAGCAACAATACGATGCTTATAGTGGATGTTTGGAGCAGACTTATTCTAATTGCTTTTTATACAGATTTCTTTCATCCTGTGGAATGGATATTATGCTCATTGCACATAGTAGAAAATAGTATATGTTTTTTACCTCGAATCTTATATTTCAGTAAAAATATTTCAACTGTGCAAGAAATATAAGTTTGTTATGCTTTGGATCTTAAATACTCCCAAAAGGCATGAGTGCTAAAGGCTTGGTTCCCAGCCTTTTGCACCAGGGGAGGTAATAGAACCTTTAGGAAGCAGGGCCTTATGAAAGGAAGTTTGGTCATTGGGGATATTCTTGAAAGGGACACAGGAAACCCACCCACTGCCTCCCTCTCTGCTGATGTCCAACCACCATGAGGTGAACAATTTTGCTCTACCAAGTGCTCCAGGAAATGAGGAGCTCTGCCCTGCCACCAATCAAAGTAAGCACAGATTGAGACAACTGGAACTGAGCCAAAACAAATCTTTCCTCCTTACCAACTGAGGATCTCAGGTATTTTGTCATGGTACTAGAAAGCAAACACAATACTCTTTACTCTATTATAAATGTCTATTTTAGCGGTTACAAGATGACTCATTGAGAAAATTCAGTACTTATCAAACTGACATCCAAATAAAAATTGAGGACTTCAATTGAAAGTCTTTTTTCTTTAATTTACCTATTCAATATATTTAGTCTCCTATTTGTTTTATATATTTAGATTAAAGAGTAATGGTATAAATTATTGTTAACTCTTTTATAGTTTTTGGAAATATAATGCCTAAATTTTCAAGGCAAAATGAAAAGACACTTCTATAATGTTAATCTCATTAGTAATATACTTACTATATATTTTAACAACTATGTCTTTTTACTCTAGTTGTTGGAAACTGATATTGCTGTATTGCTTCCTTAATGATTTCATTCATTATGTTATATTTTCTAAACTGTATGTTTTTTATTTGCACATGTGTTAAGCAAGTACTTTACTACTGAGTTGTGCCCCAAACTCACATTTTCCTCAATTTTTTAGTGTTATAACATGTGTCTGTTACACATTTTGTGAAAGCCCTGATAACCTATACCTCAAATAACCACAGATCCTGTGTGTAAGGTGTTCATAACTAGGAGGAACTATGTGCAAAACAGAAGCATTTATTTAGGAATTATTTTTAGACACAACCAAAATACATTTAAAATACTTAAAGTATGCATTTTTTTGCAACTCATTTTAATCACATCAGGAAATGCTTTGTTACACTGTTAGGGTCAAATATTTTAATCAATAACCTCATAGACTTAATCTTCTGAGACAAGTAATCTTCACTGTCTACACTAAACTTGAAGAGGATGGATTTCAGAAGTAAGACTTTAATACTCTGATAGTGTTTCTGAAAACTGCTGACTGTAAATATGTGTCCTCTGAGTTTACATTAGGCAATTATCCATGGAAGTCAAATATCCTCAAGTAACTGGGTAAAATTGCCTTTTGATTAAGCATTTTCTAAAAAGGCAGAACAGCAGCAGTCTATTTAATTTTTAAATTATAATTACATTTTGTTCCTTGATTCTTTCATTGCATTACAATTCAAATATTTCTTTCCTGACACCAGTTAAAAGCATTAGTATTTCGAGCATTGTTCTTGGAGCAAGGTTTGATTTTAAGTCTCAAGCTTCCAGAATCCCTACTGTAAAATCATTAATAGGACACAATTTTTTAAACCTATTTTCCGTCAAACATTATCCTCATTAAATGTCATGTCTTATTTTATTTAATGCATAATTATCCAAGGTTACATGAGTAAGCAATTGGTAGAGCTGATATTCAAATTCATAAATTTAATAACCTCTCCCTTTTGCCCTTTCTTTTTTTCTTTTCCTCCTCATCTCCAGTAAGCATGTCTTTGGCCATCTCCACAGTACCCTTACTGGAAGTCAAGTCATAAAACTACATTTAAAAAAATAAATAAGACCACAGACCAGATAAAAGTTTATCCATGAACTTCACCGTCAATATTTTGTAGAACAAAATTTGTTGTTCAGTTCTTTGGCATTGAACTCTATACTAGTGAATTTATATATTTAATAGAAAGAAAACCTCAACAAAAATTTCCTTCCATCATAAAACCATCCCTACGGTTTGGGGATTTAGCTCAGTGGCAGAGCGCAAGGCCCCAAGTTTGGTCCTCAGACCTAAAAAAAAATAAAAAAAAAACCATCCCTAAAATATGCTGCCCAATTTAGCAAATAAAATGTGGAATACCCAGTTAAATTTGAATACTTAACATTCACATGAAAAAAAAATTAGTCTCAATCTGAAATTCAAATTAAACCAGGCATCTTGTGTTTTACCTGTTACCCTAGGGTAAACAACCTTTCTCAAAAGACTCAAGTGTATGAGTACAAATTTTAAATGAGAAAAAAAAAAACTAGAGTCAATATGACCTTTTGTTATCAATCAGTGACAAATGGCAAACACTAGCTGCTTTTATACATTAGAAGCTGCACATGAAATGATGGGACTGAAGACATGATGGCATCTTATATGCTGGGGACATACAAGGACATTGCCAGGTGCTTTCTGGACATCAGTGCCCACAGCCCCACACTGTGCGTTACCTGTCAGACTTGGTATTAACAACCCAAGCATAGTCAGCCCCCACAAGAGATCAAGAGATCCGATGGCAGGTAACAAAGGAGCCCAGGTCTATGAATTTAGGTCAGCGTTCTATGTACTCATGATTACTTGAGTCAGGCCATGTTTCTACATTGTAAATTCATTTCACATAATTCAAAGCATTTTTAATAGTTTAGATAAATATATTCTTGAATTAAGTGTGCATTTTCCCATTTCTAGTTCACAAGTGATCTTAATTATTTGGTTCCCTCATCCAGAGCAATGATTGAGTAGCCAGGCCAGCTCCCTTTCCTTCTGGATACTTTGAAGAACTTTCAAGTTTTTTTTTTTCCCCCCTTGCAGTTGGGTCATTTTTACTGATTGCAAATTTCTAGTGTCTCTTGCCAGTCTGCAAACTTTCTGCCTCTGTATAATCTGCTTCCTAATTCTTTCCCTATCCCCCAGAAGTTTTATCCTGAGGCAGACATAATTTATTCTTCAATGCTTATTCAACAAGACTTTCCATATTCTTGCCAAAAAGCAAGCCCCTGCCAAATGGAATTCCTGTGTGGAGTTCTTTCAGACTCATGTCTTCCAACCAGAGGTGCAGCCAAAGAACTATCTGGGCAGTTGCATTAGCTGTCATACTTTTCAGAATCGCTGGCAGGCAGCCGAAAGCACAGTCTGCCAAAACCTCCACTTCCATTTTCACCAGAGCACAGGTCTTCAAGGACGTCCTCTCTACTCTCACAGCCACTTAGAAATGGCTCCAGCCGCTCTGCCAGTTTCCTGACTGAATGCAAGTTCCTGCTGTTTTGAAAGTTTGCTAAAGGGAAACATCTGCTTCTCCATGAGTTTGGTTCAGTTTCCATTAAGGCAGGGAGCTTTTTTTCGCCTTTTATGAAATGTTAGCAATTTCAGCATCCATGTTTTTAGCCGCTTCCTGTATTTCAGGCTTAAATATAAACATGTTTCTATTTTGTGGAGTTTCTTGGGATTACTGGATATTGATCTTTGGGACTGGGACCATCATTGTTATATTAATTAGAATCTAATCTATTGTATATCTTCTCTATTGTTCAGTTTCTTCCTTTTCCCCTGATCCTCATTAGCCTTTATTTATACTATAGATTCTTCTATAGTGTTCTATTTGGAGATGCTCTATTACCCATATATACATTAATCATTACTCATTTTTCCTAATTTATTTCTGAGTAATTCATGCTTTGGCATAACTATCGGGTCCTTTGCTACCTTATCTAAAATAAGAGACCTCTGAGACTACTAAATAATCTCAAAAAAATCCTGATTCTAAAATTCAAAGTTCAGTTGCGTATTGGGAAATTTTTTCTAAATAAAATTGTGCGAGTATTTTCTTCTTAATGCATGTAATAGGCTTATAATACTCTACAAAACATTATAATACACTATAAAACATTACTAGAAGAAACAACAAAAAGGGAATATCCATGGAAGAGAATTAATATTTAAATGATGGGGATGGACTTTAGAAACCCACTACCTTTTGCTATTGACCTTAAATGCCTTTATAAAAAAATAATTCTTAAGCTTATTACTAGCTATTTGTATTGAAAAAAATTGTGTCAGCACAGTCACATCTACATTCAGTTCTCTCTGTTAACTATGTCCTCACCCATGCCCCTTCTTTAATAGCTGTTAATATACCAATAAGTTCCCATCTATATTACTATTCTCTCTTCTGGTCTCCTAATCCCTATATCCACATATTTTTAAAGTTTTTCTACTTAATAAAACAAACAAAAACTCAAAAGACAACTTAGACTTAATTTCTTAAAGCATAAGCAAAACTTCACTGATTTTCTTCCCTAATTTTCCTAGTCTCTTTTTAGCCAATCAGATTACCCTCTTCTATAGAGAAAAAATTCCAGAAATCTATACATCATCCTATTGTTTCTCTTTCCCTCACTTCCAACATCTAAACAGTAATCTTATCAATTTACCTTTTAAATCTCCACCAATCTGTCTTTTATTTCTGATCTGTCACCACTCTGATCTGTGTCCTGGAGTGCACAACTTCTTAACAGGTCCTCCAGTCACAAGTCTTGCTGTGTAACTCAGTCTCCAATCAGCAACCAGAATGCTGCTTCTATAACAGAGACATTATCATGAAACTCCTTTGCTTTAAATTTTAAATACAAGGCCTTTAATTTGGTTTAAAAATTTTTTGTGACCTAATCTCTCTTTATATCTTCAACCATACACGCTGTCATTTTGAGTTCTTTGTGCCAGATATGCTGAATTACTTGCTGGTCTCAGGGCTTTCTTCTTGTCACCCTTGCATATGCTGTTCCCTGGAATATTCTCCTTCCACATATATAGAAACAACTCACACTGACCCTTCTCCATTCTGCATTGAGCCCCAGGGAGGCTGATTTTTGAGAGCAACCTCTATACCTCTCTCTTTCCAGTTTCTGTTAGAGTTTAGGTTATTCAGGGCACTGGGAAAAGATTAGAGGGAGCACAGTGAAGGCCAAGTGTGTTTTCCTAGGTCCCCCTCTCCACAGTTTCTATGGGTTGGCTGCTTCCCTTGACTTCCTGTGAACCAAGCTCATGGCTCCTATACATCAATCCTCTCTCCATGTGGACTCTGTCTCCAGATTCCAGTACCCTCCAGACCCTTTCCATCTAAAGCTTATTCTAGTACCTCACACTATCCTGGTGGTGTCTTTATACCTAATTAAGAACTGTGACATTGTTCATTAGTTCAATTTTTCTCACATTAACTAATTTTAATGTTCCTTCTGCTGTGATCTGATACAGGTATTTGGACACAACAGTCTGGAACTCAAATAAAAGACTGGAGCTAAGATTATAGTTTTTTTCTATCACTGACAGCATAAAAATGTAAGTAGATTTAATGTCACTTAAGATTTATTTGTGACAGAAGTGTTGGTTAAAAAGGAAAGAAAGAAAAAAGGAGCTGCTAAGGACTGAGCCTTGAATCAATCAATCCAGTGCCATATTTAAGTGATGGTTAGCATGGTAGAGCCGGAGATAGGGAGTAAGAGAAGAACTGTGATACAGAAAGAGAAGTAAGGCTGGTAAAAACCCACTCAAGAAAACACGAAACTACCCCTTGCAATGAAATGTTAAAAACAATAGCAAAACCCAAACAAGTTTTGAAGTTATTGTTTTTTCAAAAGTGTCAAATCCAGGAGCATATCTTCTGATCATCATATCTATTGTATTACTTGGGCTTATATTTTGCTAAAAATCTGTGCTGGATTGAAAACTTTCAAGCATTTGGAATAGATTGCAGATATCATCATTTTAATGAGGAATATAGAAATTTTTTTTTCTTTTCTATTACTAAGAGTAGGGCCAATGGGCTTTTCTCTGTCATTTAGTCACTGAAACAGTCGCAGGAGATGAAGACAGAAAGCTCCAACGAACTTCTCATTTTAAAGTTATTTAGAAGCACATATGAGTGAAAGACTAGAAGGCTGACTAAGGAACAAATTAGACAGTTAATTGAAAGATATTCAGAAAATTATGATTGGGAAAGTGAAAGATAAAAAAATAATTTGATATTTATTAACAGGAAATGAAGGTAATATTTGTAACTCCATTTGTGTTCTTAGCAAGTAGATCCTGTTTATAACAAACCATATGCTTTTTCCTGTTAAGTTGTTTGATGGATATGAGAGCTTGGATTGGGGAGTCTATTTGCAGATGAAAAGAGGAGGAAAAAAAAAGGGTCTGCAAGAATCACTTTATGGTTTAAATGTTAAGTATCTCCTGAAAGCTCGTGCGTGAGACAACACAAGATTCCAAAGTAAAACAATTGGGTTATGAAAACATTAACCTAACCCACAAATTAGTCCCTTGGAAGGGATTAACTGCATGGTAACTGTAGGCAGGTAGGGGGAGAATGGAGGAGGTGGGCAATTGGGGCATGCTCTGAAACTGAGAGCCCCTCAAATAAACATTTCTTCCTATAAAATTGTCAGGTTTTTTAGTCACAGCAATGAAAAAGCTGACTAAAATAAATCATAAGACTTTGTTCTAGTTGGGGTAACCTTCTTTTCATTCAAAAAATCTTTAATAAACCATGAAGAATGCATAAGACCCATGGTATGAGTAATTGTGGGCCTTGGGGTATATATACATAAACCTACAAAAGAAAGAACTTTTACATTCAGGGTAAAATAAAGTCTTAATGATACTTTTGGTGTGGGAAAGAATGGGAACAATAAAGCATAAACCCCCAACTATTGTTAAAGTTCATGGGATATGATTTTAAATTCCATAAACAATGTTATTGGCAAGTTACAATCAGTACTTAAGCCAAGTTTGTCTAGATTTCTTAGTGACAAGCAAACCCTAGTGAATATTAGGGTTATATATAATAAATAAATGAAATTTCTCAGCATGTTGAAAATGTTGGGAAGGGAGAAGAGCTTTCTACAAATATTAAAATGATTGGTAGGTACAAAGTGACTTACTCAGTGGATCTGTGTTGAACAACTGACATGTAGGGTGTAGAGCTTAAGAACACAAATAAATGCTTAGATGAAACCCCACTTTCAGCGCTTCGTAGTCATGTAATTTTAGGCATAGTTTAAATTCTGCACTATTTCAATTTTGTTAGATTTTAAATGGAGGCAATATTAATGATGTCTATCTTCTACAGTTGAGGAAAAGATGAAGAATTGTGTATAAAGTACCACAGTTCTTGCTAAATTAGTGTCAGCTTCACAGCAAATACTTAATAAATCTTAGCTATCATTGATGGTGCTAAAAGCTAATTTAAATAGCCCTTCTCTTACAGAGCCTACACTTTATTAGAATGTAAGTAAGAACTGGAAAGTACTTTTTAAGTAGTATAAAGTGCTGATGTAATTTTAATAAAACAAAGTTAGGAATTCAAATTATATCTTAATATAAAGATGCTTCTCAGTATCAGAAATACTCCCAAACTGGTAAACCACATGCTTCATCTTGATTAATGTTTTGTGAGGGAGCAGTGGTTCTCAGTCATGACATGCATACATTATAATGATCTGGAGATATTTTTAAAGATAGACCTACTAAATGAGATAATCTGGGTAGAATGTGTAAGTACATCTCTGGTAATGGAACCAGGGCTGAGAAGCAGCATTGCTGAGTAAATCCCCACACTGCGCATGAGGTTGGGTCAACTTATCATTAATCTTCCCATGATAGGATAACATGATTCTGGTAGTGTGGGACACAATAGTAGATGGTACAGATTTGTCTAACCTTGATCTTTAACCACATTATTTAAATGAATGTTAGAATAATTGTAGAAGCAACTTTTGCTGAAGCTATGGTGAAGATGTGTTACTGTAACCTTAGATTTTAAAATATATCTGCTAAAAACCAAGAACTTAAAAGGTTGATTTGTTTACCAGTCTCTTGACTATGAATGAGTTTTGTAGGACATGATGTTTTTCTGAAATAATTACTTCTAGAATAAGTTTTTCCAATTTATTTTTAAATTAAAAAATGTATAATCACATTCTTCAGAATATACATCACAGCTGATTACTAAAATGTACCATATGCATAGCCTAAGATCTAATCAGCATATTGTTGAGGAATATTTAATACATATTTTAAATTCTCATATTTTTGCTGCATTTCGGCACCACAAATTGTATATTTTATTCAATGACTGTCCTATCAAACCTAATACATATTTGTAAATCTTAATTCAAACTCAATGGGTATGGATCCATACAAGCTTAAACTGCAATTTCGCACACTGTAGTTTTAAATTACAAATCGTGAATGCATTTAATGTGCTCTGCTGTCTGGAAAGTGGCATAGAGAGCTACGTGTATAAAAGGTGGCACAAAACACACAGGGCAAGGAGAAAATTTGCTACCCTTTGCTACTCACTGATAATTATTCTTAAATCCACTTTCCTATGTTCCCCATAATGACATAATTTGCTCCTAAGAGTATAATGTTTCCATCTTCTCATATTTATTTCCTAAATCATAGAATTTTATATGCATGTGACCCCTAAGGAGGGTACCTTTAACAAATGCAGCAATGGAATTATTTCGTTTAAATTTGGACCCATTTTGGTAAGAATTAGTATTCATATTTTATCAGCATATTAGTCAAGATGAAGAATCACCCATGTATTTTTTTGCTAGACTGCTATGCAGACATCATGTATTCCACAATAGCCATTCAGTATTTAAAACTTATATCCTGTATTGACCCAATAGTTTCTGATCATTTGATTTTCAACCTTGACATACCAATTCATTAAAATTATCTGGCATGCTCTTTTTAAATAATTCACAGCAGAATTGATTCCTAAAATACAGAATTTACTCATGGCTCCTGTTTCTAAACCTGAGAAGGCTCCCATCGCCCACAGAAGATCAGTGACTCCTTGGAATGCCCTTTGGAGTCTCCCAGGCTTTCCTTCTAAAGGACAGTTCCTGCTCCTTCACTGCATTCCCCTTCATTCTGTCCTCTCACTTTTCTCTTGAGTATCCCCAGCTCTGGGACTTTGTTCAGGATTTTTAATCATCTCAAGTATATGTTATTTCCTTCTCTGCTATTTTTTTTAAAACTTCCATCAGGTACTGCTGTGTAGAAGGGACAACTTCCTAAATCCCTCACTTAGAATTGTCTTTATTCTCTTGCACATAAGTTATGCAGCTCTTGTGTATTCCATTTGACTAGTTCTAGTTAATGCTATGTCCTTGTCCTTAGTACCTTTTAAAGTTCTTAAAAATAAGGATCAAGTCCCATTTGTCTTGGTAGCCATAGGACCTAGCAAAATGTTTTGTTAAAAAATGATACTCAAAACATGTGAACTGAAAACGTTAGGTGAGGAAGAAATTGTTCTCCATTATATCGTTCTGGAACACTCTGGATTGTTGGAAAAAGAGATGCTAAATAGGTGCTTGTCACTAACAAGTATGTGTGAGCTTCAGATCACTACACAATCTGCAGTTCTTTAAATACATAATTGCCTTTTATTTCTGAAGTCTTGCCAGAAAATATTACAAAGAAAATAGATCTTTTGTTAATATAGTATTTTTTAAAAGTGATGTTTGAAATATTTTTAAGTTTAAATGTTTTATTTTCATACAATTGTGTTGAGCAATATGGGCACAGATAATTTTGTCAACCTTAATACAATGTAATAGAGTAGAAAATGCTTGTTTAATCTTTTTTCTTACATTGTCAAATATAAACAGACACATGAGAGACTCGATGCTACTCTACTCATAAAGAAAATATAGATCTGTTCTCCAGATATTTTATGATATTTAAGTAGCAAAAAAGACTAAACAAGTACATAAACTTTTGCACAACAAAAGAGAAAACTGCATCTTGTAGTATATATAGGAATATTTATTTATAACTCAGATATTTGAATTTTAATGTAATTACTTGTAAGTAATTTTAAATCACAAACACACTTTGTTTTTTCTCTTCCATTAATATAAACTAGTAAAAGGAATTAACCTTTCATGAGTACCTACTATGTACCAGATTATCTGCCAGAAAATCTATATATACTATTCTTTCACAATCGATATCTTTAGATTTTAGGATAGGAGAATAATGGTTATAATTTCCTCTTTTCAACATTTGTAATAATTTCTGGTCCCATTGTGTACTTGGCTCCTTAAAAGTAGCTCAGAAATGTGTGGAATTAGAAGGTAACACATCAATGGAAAAATAAATGAAATGCATGCAAGTGATCAGCTGACAGAAAATTTTAATAGGAGAGGTCACACAAATTCCCTGCTGTCTTCAGTGCAATTATGTCAAACAACAAGGTATAAGAATTTATATTGCAAACGTATGTGAGCTCCTTGAGACTTTGACTTAGTGTTAGAATTGATTGAATTTTGATTGAATTCTATTGAGTTATGGTCAACAAAAATCTACGCATGTTTCTCAGAATACAGCAATATGAGGAGGCCCAATGGTAAGAAAATGACAACACTGTCCTACCTTAAGGACGTAAACTATATTCCTAAATGAATTTGTTAATATTTAATAATTTATGATATT
Source organism: Aplodontia rufa (assembly GCA_004027875.1). Lineage (NCBI taxonomy): Eukaryota > Metazoa > Chordata > Mammalia > Rodentia > Aplodontiidae > Aplodontia > Aplodontia rufa. The sequence continues at coordinate 15,200 of PVKS010023325.1, forward strand.
TCTGAAGATTATAGATAATTATTTCTTTAGACCCTGAAACAGCCTTGCAAAATGCAATGACTATTTATGGGAAAATTGGTGTCTGAATAAAGCCTAGACATTAACATTATCATTTAAATGAATGGACTGGTCTGAGGGCACACAAAAATCACATCTTAAAGCAATGGGAAATATAAATACTGACTGCAACAAATAGGCCAGTTATATGATAATCAAAATAAAATACCATTAAAACTGATGATGCAAGTTATTTAAATGCAGATTATTTGGCAAAAGGAAATGCTGAGTTTGTGTTTACATTTAGACATACTGTATCCATCCATATCTGCTTATATTTCTAACTATTTATGGGTATGTTCACATAATAATGTGTCATCATTTTAAAGAAACCTTAACACTAAAACAATGTCCATAGTTTTTCCATGATAAAACAGTATTGTTAAATTTCCATACTTTACCAAGAAATACCTAACATTATGGAAGCACATCCAAGATTTGGTTCCTATTCTCACTAATTAGAAATTAACCTAGGTCTTGATTGTAGATAAGAGAAGATGCTATTACTTAGCTGTTCTAAGCTAAAATTTTTTGAGCAGTTATCGTAAGAGTGAAACAGAACAAAAGAAAATCTACCAGTTGTTCCCACTCAGCACATAATCTTTCCAGTGGGTTGTGGCATTGACAGGTACCTTATTCTCTTTTTATCTTAGTATCAATCAATCAAGACTTAAAGTTCAGAGGAAGAGTGCAGATGACTGGGCAGAGGTCACAAGCCTGTCCCTTAGCTGTCAGAGGATGAGAATAGAGGATTTGCCCTTTCTAATTCCACCATGGGAAGTAGATGACTGACTTCCACTAAACCAACCACAGTGAAAACTGGAAAGCAGGAATTAGGGTTGTAAGTGTAACCCAGAAAGACCTGTAGAAACATGAGTGTTGATAAGGTGAAATAAAGGCAGCTCAAACACTGGAGAGAGAAGAGAGCTAGGGAGGAGTAATAACAATTATTTGAAAGAGAATTCAATTTTAACAAAAATGGACATTAATGTGATTTCAAAAAGAAAGCTCTAGTGGGTGGAGTGGGGGTATTTGCTGCTGAGAAATTAATCAAATGAAGCCTGGTAGAAAGGATAGACAAGGCACTGTGGACTTAGGTAAAAGCCAAAAGCATGTATTCTGACAGTAAAAGTTAGTGGAAGACAAAATCATAGAAAGGCATGATTTCTATGAGTACATTTGCTCCCTGACAATAAGTAGATGTGAAAGTAAAGAAGAAGAATGGCATAGAGACCTTTTTGTTGCTTGCAAATTAAATAAAGAAGCAGTGCACTGAGATTTTTGAATGCCATCAACACTTTTGAAAAATAGGTATAGAGAATAATTTGTATTATCATTGACAAAATGAGGGCATTTTGATTCTTTAGGTTTAAATGTTGAGCGATCCTTTAACCACACTCACCCTTTATTTTTCAAGGTTTATAAAGGCTTGCTTAGGTCTGTGTTATAAATCATTGTTACTTTATAATCATTAAGTTACTTTTATAATCAGGGTTATACTTAAGTTACTTTTATAATCAGGGTTATACTTCTTCACTAATTAATAAATTCTAACCTCATTTGATACAGCATTGACCACAGAACTAGAATTTAGAAGCACATACAATAGATGCCAGTTGAATTACTAAATATACATGAAAAGTGTTCAGACAATATATCCTGATATCATTTTTTAGTTCATTCCTAGTTCCAAAAGTTTGGTGATTAAAACTGGGATAATACAGATTACTGATAGGTAAGATTAACAAATAACCTGAGATTATTTTTTTCTGATTAAAACTCTTAATTCATTTCAATAGGCAGTGATTGTGTTTGTTGTATGCTAACCATGGTGTATGGACTAGGAAAACACAAATTGATAAGGCCTTTTCCTTCCCTTAAGAAGTCTGCAGTCTAATTTCAAGGTCTTATTGTCTGATGCCCGACTGAGATGTACTGAGGCTGAATTTCCTGTGGATTTAGCTTGGGAATTTGAGGTAAATAAGTCTTAAGTTATTCTTATACATAGGAAAGCTGGAGAATCAGACTGATAGAAAGCAGATATCATTATAACAAAAAATTAATAATCCTCAAAGACAGATAAGGTGAGGACCATCATCAGGGAAGAGTTACAAGGTACATCCAGGGATTTTGGAATTAAGGAATTCTTGAATGAGTGTGAACAGAAATATTGAAAATGGTATTTAACTTCTGTGACCATGTAATGAAAGTAAACTGACTTCTTTAGGCTTTTGTTAAATATACTCTAGAATACAATACAAGACTTTATTATTAAAGTAAAATTATATATACACACATGTATATATATATAATTATATATGGGTTATATGTACATAAATATGCAAAATACACATGAATGTATCTGTATTAATGGTGTGAAAAATTATGGAACCAGGAAGCTTTTTATAACTTCCTCATGTCATCTCAAATTTGGATAATTCATCACAACTGCCATAATTTATAATATGTATTCAGAAAACCTCCTATATTGAAATAAGAAAGGTGACACAGGTCTCTGTCATGGGGAATTGTCAGCAGGGGAGTGAGTTATATGCAGCAAAATCTGTCTTTTGTTTCTATGTCAGGGAGAAAAGCAGACTGATACTACATCAATCATATAATTTCAAATAAGAAGGAAATGAAGTCTCCATCATGAAAGGACAGAATATGATTAAAACACGCTGAAAAACAGCAGGATGATATATAGAATATTTTTGGATGTTTTGTAGTTTGTACGAAGCAGAACAAATTTTTAGTTTTAAAAGTATTTATCACTTAATGACAGGTGGTGAATGCAATGTAGTTATAATTTTTATTATTTCTATTCTCCATCTATTAAATGTCTTTTACAATAAAAAAGAAGAGCCAGAAGAGCCTTTTATGCTTGTAATCTTTCTTGTTATCAAGATAATTGAATACATTTCAAAATATTGGCCAAAATCTGCACCATTAAGTGTGTATAAATTTAATAATTATATGTTTTATATGGGGTACAACCAAAGACATTATGATACAGTAGAAAAACTATAAGCAAAAAAAGATATGGTCTTCTATATGACATGAACCTTGAATAACTGTTGTTTGATAAACTAGGTCGTTTTTTGCTACTGCATAAAGTTCCCTCTACTAAAAAGGGGAGGAAGATGAGCTACCCATGGGGCAGAGAGTAAGATAAAAATCAGTGGAATATTAAGAAATACATCAAGAAAGGTTAAGGATGTGCATATTTTTTATGAAGAAAGATTTTACTGATTATCTTATACATATATTTGGATCCTAATGCAAGAATTTTATATATATTTGTGTGTTATGTGTAGTGGCACATGTAATTATTAAAATTTTTCTACATTTTGGATTCTAGGTCATACACGTATCAGCCCTTATTATGGAACTTATGGCTCTTAGTTACCTATGCTTTCTTTAAAATTTCATAAAATTAAATGAATACTTTATGCATAATATTAAACAGTCATCTAGACCACGGGGACTTTAAATTAATATAGAGTAAGATTCTTTTAAGAATTCCACGTTTGTCTTTTCATTTTGAGAAAGCTGTTTTAAACAAGAAGGTGAAAAGTACATGTAAGTAATTTTATAGAAAAACATGTCGGGGCTGGAGCGGTGGCTTGATGGTTACGGCGCTTGCCTGGCATGTGCAAGTACACGGGTTCAAACCCCAGCACCCACGTACACAATTAAGTGTCAGAGCAAGGAAAGCCATGTGAAAAACTCAATAAAAATTGATTCTCTCCATCTCTCTCTCTCTCTTTCTCTCTTTTTAAAAAAAAAAGAAAAGAAAAACATGCAAAAGCATTCTCTTTATATGAAGCTTTTTGTCATGTTGTATTTAAGTTGTTTACATCTTACCTAGTGAAAGGTGGTTCAAGAACCTACAAACGGTTTGAAGTGATAATCTTTAAAAAGAAAGTAGAGGGGCTGGAGTGGTGGCTTGCGGGTTGCAGTGCTTGCCTTGCAAGCACGAGAACCCAGGTTCAAATCCCAGCACCACTGTACGTAACTAGGTGTTTGTGGAACAAAGATCAGATGAAAAACTAAATGAAATTGATTCTCCTTTCTCTCTTTCACACACACACACACACGCACACGCGTACACACACACACACACACACTCTGCACTCTATCTCTTAAAAAAAGTAGAGTTTACAAATTAAGGAAACTATTCTGAATAAACAGGAACTATTCTGAAATAACAAATCGTGCTGGAAATTCAACTATGTGAATATCTAGACTTTTCAGAGAAAACTGAGAAATTGTCTCCTCTCTGGCTCCTTTTCTCATACTTACCAATTGCTAGTTTGTTATAAAATAAATGCCAAAATGGTGATAATTTATTCAAATACCAAAGGCTTACAGGGGGATACATGTTGAAGTATCCATGTGCCATTATAAGAGTTTTTAGGATTTGCTTAGGAAACACAAGGATACTATCAGTGATTAAACAGAAAACATGGGAAATTTTTCAAGTCAAATATGCTAAGATTACTTTCCAGTATAAAAGAGGTACATTTAGGGCTGGAGCGGTGACTCTGCAGTACAGTGCTTGCCTGGTATGGGTGAGGACCCAGGTTCCAACTCTAGTACTAAGTGTCCTAAAAACAAAACCCAGATGAAAAAATAAATAAAATCAATTCTCTCTCCCTTTCTCTCTCTCTCTCTCTCCCTTAATCTCCCTTAAATAAAAAAAGAAGTACATTTAGTATACTAATTTTATAATCTAATCATTAAAGAGAAGCAAGCTTATTTACAAAAATATCTTTTGAACTAAAATAGAATGAGAGGGGGCTGGAGTGGTGACTCAGTGGTTAAGGCAGTTGCCTTGCGTGCATGAGGACCCTGGTTGGAACCCCACCAGGTGCACAATGAAGTGTTGGAGCAACGGAAACCAGATGAAAAAAAATTAGATAGTATTGAAGAAAATATTTAAAAAATAAAATAGAACGAGAGAGGTGTTAACCATGCAGGACTTACATGGATCATCAACTGGAGCAGGAAGAGGGGAAGGGTAACATAGTAAGTCCACACAGTGGGACAGAGGTTTTGCAGCCTCTTCAGGACTCTGCCAGCTCACTTTCTGTCAGCACAGGTGCAGTGCTATAGCACATCTGAATGTGTCCACAGTTCCTTGCACCTGTGGAGCACCATCAGGCCAGTAGCAAAAATGCCTTCCCACGGTTGTACTGGAAGGCATTGCAATGCATTCAGACTTAACGAGGTAAAAGTTTAACTCCTCTAGGACTGTCTGCACCTAAAAAATGGACAATTTTATGTCAACAATTAAATTCTTTTGTATCAATATGAAAGAAACACTGAAATTTTGGAACTTATCCTTATTTACCTACAATAGTAACTGAGTTCTTTGCACAGGGTGGAGAGTGGTTAAATTGATTGAAGATCTGTTGTTTTTCAACCACAGTGCATTTCATTACATTTCTGCAAGACATAGAGTCAAAAAAGAAGAAAAATTCTCAGTTGTTGCAGTGCAGAATGCCTTGGTTGAATAATGGATGAATAAGTTTCATTACTATGCAAGAGGATGGAAGTAGACTAAATGAGCTTAGAGATTATAGTTGAGACATTCTGACACCAGAACAGTGAAAAAGGTCATGAGACACTGATCAACAATTTAAGCCTAAGACAAAATACATTCTGTTAACACCAAGGTTATTTCTCTAAATAATCATTACAAATAATGCACTGTGATACTCTCTTTCTTCTGAGGGAGGATTAAAAGTGTAGATCCATATTATCTTACCAAAGAGATTTACAAACATTAATGACAAGTCCAAAATATTATTCACTGGATAAAGGATTTCTTTTACTGGAAGTTTTTCAGTGGTAGAATTCTTCTGTTGTAAGAATAATTTTAACAGATCCCTATTGCAAGAAGTAACAATAATAGCTGTACTATAGCCAAAGAAGGTGTCAAATGAGAACGACAAACAAGAATTTACCAAAACTAGTAAATGAAATTTAAATAAATACTTTAAAGGGAGGAGACTTTGTGAAAATATTAATAAGCACCTTGATAGAAAAAAATTAAAAACACAAGTAATGAAAGTGGTTTGATCACACAGAAAAATATCAGGGGAATAAAACATGATGATCAAGAAGAACAACATAGACCTTATGAAAAAAGGGGATTTGAAATAAAAAATTAAAATCATACTTTATAATCACTTCCAGGTTTATCAACTATTTATCTATTGATCCATTTGGAAAAGATTAAAAATATTAACAACTTTTGATGTTTTAGACTGACATTATACATTTCTTTTGTTATAGTATCATTTGTTATACATATTGAGTATATCATAGTTGGTCTGTGACTATGTGTGTGTTTGTGTGTAGATACACATTTTCTACATATGTTGTTATAATGTATTTAATCATATGACATACATGCAAATTCATGCTTATGAATTCTGCTTATAAATATATGTAATTCTTTTTTCTGTGTATTAATGTGTTTATACACATATTTGTATCAGTAACACAGAAAAGCATATGAGAAATCTCTCTTCATGCCACAATGCGACCTCTTTCATTTATCGTACCCAGATGAGTATCTACTGTCTTCTTGGCCACCTTATCATTCACACTTTATGCATTTAGATGATAGCAAAGGCAGAATGCAGGTTTTTAGTTATTTCCTTACATGAATGACTTTTCACATTAGACTGTAAACAACGTCATGGCATGAGTCATGATCTATTTTCAGTCACTATTCTAAGCAATTTTCATATTTTAGCACTTTATTTCTTAAAACACTGTAAGTTGAGTCCAGGTCCGGGTAGGAAGAATGTTTCCAAAATACTCAATCAAATTTCTGATTAATTACACAATTTAGACATTGTAAGGCATAGGAACTATATAAATGGATCAAAATATACATAGCTTACAAGTCAATAATTAGTCTAAAAATTATGAAAGCAAAATGAATGACTCTCCTGATCATTCTAGAAAGTCTTCCTTGAGTAAGTGAATTTTGAGTTGGAAAAGTAATTATGTAAATTTTAGCTGTGTATAACCTTTGGGAGATGATGGCTTTGAGCAATTAGAAATGTGGCTTCCTTGAGAAAAGGTGACTTCAGCATATTTAGCCATCTTCTAAATCTTGTAATTGAGCATACACTAGCTCCACATGAAGCCTCTGTTGTGTGATTTTGCACTACGGAAAACTTGTGTTTGTGCCATGCGTATGCAAGTGTTTCCTCTTTGGGCACTTAGCATATTGCTGTTTCGAAAATCACATGTCAGTAGATTGCAGTAGGTTTGCTGACACCTAAGAGGCAGTTTCTGTGCCTATCTGATCACCATGATCTGACCTGGAGTTTCTCTCATGTGGTTCTAGCAGCATTCCTTTTGCTCAAGTTCCATGGAGTCCTTCCTTCTCAAGTCACCACAGAGCAACTGTTCTGAGACTCTGCTGTTATCCTTCCTCTATACATGTCCAGCTCAGCACTCTGAGAAGCAGTAGTTATTATTAAATGTTGGTGGACTAGCTACAATCCACAAAATTACCTTGCCATTTGATCAAAAGAATGACAAAAGATGAGTATCAGATGGCAGTTATAAAGTGCTAAGATAGACTAAATGAAAGAGTAATACATTGTCTGGCAAATGAACTTTAAAACAAAACCATTAATTTAGATGTTATATATTAAAACACTAGTGAGTCATGAAATATAGTGCCTCTGTAACTTACTTTATAATCCCAAATTGCACTGATGACAAATTCTGGAGATAGTCCTTTGAATAACTAAAATATATGTTGTGATCCTCAGCAACTGATAATCCACATGAATATATGCACATTCATAAAAGGAATACACTCAAAAATAATATTTGGACTAGCAACCATTTTCTCCCCCCCTTCATTTGTAATAATTCTAAAGTCATAACTGATTATTTTTATCTTTTAAGAATATCTGCATCTTTCTTTAACCTATAAGTAACATGAAGGCAGAGTGCTCTTCTCAGCCTTTACTTTAGTGGTGTATGGTAATAATTGCTGATGGTTAGTTATTTTTAGTACTATGATCCAGGCACTATTCTGAGTAGTTTCTGTGTATGAACACTTTAATCCTTAATGCACTGAGTTTGATTCCAGGTTCATAGAAGTAAATATACTCCATGCTGTCTGTCCCACTAAATATGACTGTGAAACCTAGGCAGAATATATGGGATTCCTCTATGAGGACTCTGAAAAATAATTAATAGTCTTTGTAGACAAGAAGACCAAAATTTCAGTCATACTGAGATTGTGATTTTACCTTATTTTCCCCTCTCTGGTATCTTTTGGCATGGACTCAGTGGAGCTCTAAACCTAGATGTGGCCATTGATTTGGACAGAGAAACAACAGGAGAATCCTATAATCTTCACACTTTTAAAAATGAGGTTCTTAGGTAGGAATTCTTCTAAAAAAAAAAAAAGAAGAATATTCTGTCCCAATTTTTACTGATTAATTCTCTCAAACATGTTTAAAATACAATATCATTTATATGTAATATCTCCCCAAAATGCAAGTGAAATCAATACATCTCAACATATTTATGACAATCAGCATTACCCTACTATCAAAAGCAGAAAATTAACACACAGAGAGACAAATAGAAATACACACAAACTGTAGGCCAATATAAAATGTAGACATGAAAATTTAACAAAATATTAGAAAGATGAATCCAGAAATATATAAAAATAATAACATATCATAGGCCAGTGGGATTTAGCCCAGGATTGCCAAAGTACTTCAGTAATCAAAAACTCAGTCATTTCAATTCAAAATAGAAGAGTAAAAATTCCAACATAAGAAAGAAGAGAAAAAAAATCACAAGACCATATCAGTTGATAGAGAAAAAGCATTTGATAAATTCAATATGAATTCATGTAAAAATAAGTAAACTGAGGAAGCAAGAGAGTGGCACACAATCAATTTCACAAAGCAAAACAACACAATAGCTTACAGATGATGACATTCTCAACAAAGACTGGATGACTGCTGTAGAAAATCTAGAAAGTCAGTGCACTAAGGCAATAAAAAGAAACAAAGGTACATAATTTACAAAAAATAAGTTTTCCTATATACAGGTGATATGATTGTGTAGAAGATTAATATTCAAGAAATCAAAAAAGAAAAAAGCATGTTAATAGAATAGTCAGCTAGTCGTGTTTCAGTGTACAAATTCAACATATAAAATTCAATTTTATTTTTATATTCTAGCAGTGATCAACTGGAAACTAATATTGCTAAATAATGACACTTATAACAACTCTAAATGAAATGAAATGCTTAGGTATAATTTGAAAAAAAATAAAGAAACTATATTCTTAAAAATGCAAAGAACAATAAAATAAAATTTTAAAGAATGGAGTAAATATGGAGATATACCATCATCATGAATTGTAAGACTCAGCATAGTAAAACTGTTAATTGTAATAGTAAAACTCCTATTGACAGGGCTAGAGTAGTGGCTCAATACTTAATGATGCTTGCCTGACGCAAAGATGCGGGTTCAAACCCCAGCACCATGAACACAACTAAGTGTCACTAATTGTCAGAGCAATGAAAGCTATGTGGAAAACCAAATAAAATTAATTCTGTCTTTCTCTTTTGCTCTGTCTCTCACTGTCCTCCTCTCTTTAAAACAAACAAACAAAACTCCTATTGACCTCTAAATTTAATCTAATTCAAATAAAATCCCCAGCAGGACATTTGTAGATGGGGAAAGTGTATTATAAAATTTATTTGGAAGAGGAAAGGATTTAGCATATATAATCTTTTAAATAGTTGACAAGAATGTAAGGATAGTCTTTGCAACAAATAATGTGGAAAGAACTAAAATAACAAACATCCTAATTCTTATAACCTATGAAAATTAAATTATAGAACTAAATGCAAATTTTTACACCCTAAAAATTTGCAGTTCACATAGGAGAAAAATCTACATATGATATTAAAAGCATGATCCATGAAAGAAACTGAATTTTTCAAAATTCAGACCTTATTCTGAGAAAGAATGAAGAGAAAACCAAGGAGAAAAAATTTGTGAATTGCATGTACAAATTGATCTGTATTATAAATATGTAAATAACCCTCAAAACTCAATAAAAATCTGCAAACTGATTCTGAGTTTATATATATAGAGGCAAAGGACCCACAACTGCCAACTCAATGTCAAAGGTAAAGAACAGTCAGAGAACTGACACTCCCAACTTCAAGGCTTACTATAAAGTCAGTAACCACAGCAGCTTGAAAAAAATAGCCACAGGAATAAATGGAACAGCAACCAGAAACCAGAAATATAACCACACGAAAATGTTCAACTGGCCTTTGAGAATGGAGCAAGGAACCTAAAATATAAGAAGCAGGGTGACAAACGAAGCTGGAACAACCAGACCTCCCCATTCATATAAATGAAACTAAACAAAGGCTTTGGCCCTTCACAAAATGGATCATAGATCGAAATATAAGAAAATATAAAACTTCTAAAAGATAACAAAAGGGAAAACATCTAGTTAACCCTTGATGGGTCAATGGCTTTCTTTATACCATACAAAGAACCCAGTCCATGAAATAAATAATGGAAAATTGATAAGCTGGACTTCATTAAAATTTAAAATATCTGTTCTGTGAACAATATCAAGAGAATGAGGAAACAAGCCACAAGAAAGGGGAAACATTTTCAAAAGACCGATTTGATAAAGTACTATTATTAAAATATCTTTTAGAACTAATACAATAATAAAACATATACTGGCTAAGGAATGGGAGACAATCTAAACAGACACCTCGTCAAACAAGGATATACAGATGACAAGTAAGCAAATAAAACATTTAATGAATCTTCAGGGACTGCAAATTAATACAACAATGAGATACCACTACAAAACTATAAGAATGGCCAAAATCTAAATCTCTGACAACATTAAATGTCCAGAATTTGCAACAATGAGAATTATTTCACACTGTTGTCAATACGAAATGATACAGGCACTTTGGAAAAGTTTTGCAGTTTGTTAAAATGCTAAACATATTTTTATCATTCAGTCTAGCATGAATGAAAACTTTATGTCTACACAAAAAACTGTACGTGGGTTAGATGTTTATAGAAAATTTATTCATAATTATCAAAACTGGGAAGCCACAAGGATGTTCTTCAGTAGCTAAATGGGTAACGCACGATTTACTTGATGGAATATAATTACATTCTGAAAAATAAGTAAGTAAACAAAACATGAAAAGACATTGAAAAACTTACATGCATATTACTAAATGAAAAAAAGTCAATCATTAAAAGCTACTTACTTTAGGATTCCAAATGTATGATTCTGGAAAAGACAAAACTGTTGAGTTAGAGAAAAGTTAGTGAATATCAGGAGTTATTGGGAAAGGAGGATGACTAGGGAGAAGACAGGATTTTTAGAGCAGTCCAACTTTCTCAGTAAGATGAAAAATGATGGATATTAATCTTCATATGTAAAAGATACAATGTTTAAAAGTTGTGGAATGCATAACACCCATGATGAGTTTTAACGAAAACTTTTGTAATTTAAGTGCTAATGATGAGTCAATGTAGGTTCATGAGTCATAATAAATATTCCATTAGGGTGGGAGCTGTCCATGAGGAGGCAGGATGTGCATGCCTTGGGGGAGACAGAGGACAAAAGGGAATCCTCTGCCTTTTCCTGTAAACCTTAAACTGTACAAAAATAAAGTTTATTAATTTAAACATTCTAAATCACAAAACAATCCAAAAATCTAATTAAAATAAGCAAAAGCTTGGATACTTCAAATGGAACATATGGCTAATGAATAGCTGCATGAAAGAGACTTTAGGCATCAATAGCCACAGGATCAGTAAAAGTTGAAATAATTATGAGATATCACTGTCCCTAAAAGAAATCCTTTATAAAAAGTTACTATAAACATCCAGTGCCAACAAGAATGTAAAGCAACTTTCATACTTTGCTGGCATGAATGCAAAATATCACAGTTTCACAAGAAAAGAGCTTCGCAGTTCTAATAAAAGTACATATACCGTACAGCTCATTAATCCCACTCTTCGATATTTACTCTGCAGAAATGAAAACTTGTTTTCACACAAAAGCTTGTGAAAGAATATTTCATTTATAATCACCTGAAACAATTGAAATCTGCCTCAGTAAGCTAATGCATAAAAACTTGTGGCACATCCCTACAATGAAATACATTCATTTATTTAGAAAAAAAGGAAATACAGATGTACACAGGAGCTCATTTAAAATTTGAAATAATATGCTACGAAAAAATGCAAGTCTAATAAGTCTATGTAAAGTATCATTCCACATAACATATCAAAACTACTACTTTTTACAGTTAAGAAACAGATTAGTGCTTTTCATTTTTGTTGGGAGGGTAGTCTGAATAAATGACGTAATAGAGCATTTGGGGTGACTAGACTGATTGGCATTCTGGTTTTCCTGTTTTTTTTTAATATATGATTTATTATCATTACAAACAGAAAGAAGTGCTATTTTCCACATGCTAGTTCAAAATAAAACTCTATGAACTTGATAAAATTATTACCCTCATTTCATAAGGAAGGGACTGAGACCCAAAATGAAGTTATGTGATTCTCCAGTGTCAGGGAACTGCAAGCATTAGAGTCAGGAATCAGGGACAGTCAGACTCCATGGCTTCTTCTCATGTAATAAAGAGAAGTAAATTACTGTTCAATTAGTGCATGGGTAAAAAAAGGAAGTAATGTATCAAGAGTGTAATTACTTTGGAATCTGTTGCCAACATATTCATTTAGCAGTCTGCAACCGTTCCTAGGACCCCAGTTAAAAAAAAGTCAGTAGATGAAGGTCAAATAAGACATGGCATTTTTGAAAACTCAAATCCTGACACAACAATAACAGAGCTAGAAAAGATAGAGTGATCTGCAGATTCATTCAACTTCTGTGCCTCCCACAGGCACCCAAAGCTCCCTTCAGCCCTGCCTGGGGGGATGGAGGAAGGTACTACCACAGCTCATACCTGTCAATCATTAAAAAAGTGAAATAAAAATTTGGAAGTTGGGTAAGATATTTTTATGTAATAGTGTTTTCACACTCAATACACATGTACACACACACACACATACACACACAGACACACACATGTAAACCTTATGCCATGAAGATTTATTATGAACCTTAAAAAGGAAATATTTTCAAAAGTCTTCCTGAACTAGGATATTAAAGAATACTTTTGAGAAATGATGGACTATTAGCATAATTAGAGTACAATCTATATTTTGACCACAGAATTTTAAGCTATGAATGAGATAACAGAAAATAAAATCCAGGAGTGCATTAAAGATTGAATATCTGGAAATATTTAAGGGATGTCACCATATTTATTAATACAAAGGTGATGTTTTAAATTATTACTAAATGAAAAGCTTGTAATATAATTTTCAAACTAATTCAAACACTCACATATTCTTATTTAAATATTTTTCTAGGTTATATATAGAAATATTTCTTACAATATGAATAAGAAAAACTAAAGCTAGGAACAGTGACTCATATTTACAATTCTAAAACCTCAGAGGCTGAGGCAGGAGGATTGCAAGTTTGAGACTAGCCTCAACAACTTACTGAGACTCCATTTCAACAAATGAAAAGGGCTGGGGATGTGGCTCAGTGACAAAGCACCCCTGGGTACAAACCTCAGTGTCAATAAATAAATAAATAGAAATTATAAATAAAGATGTTGGAGAACAAGAAGGAAAAAAGAAAGAGCTGGAACTAGAAGGGACATACATACTAAAATTATTACTGTCTATTAAACTAATTGTATTTAATATGGGTAATGATGTTTTGAGTTACATTTTCTACTTGACTTTCATTTTAACATTTTCTCTTCAATAAGGAAATTCTGTGTTTTGAATGAAAGAAAGAAATAAACAGTACAAAAAATAATAAGGTGCCAGGTATGGTGGCATACTCCTGTAATCCCGGAAATTAGGAAAGCCAAGGCAGGAAGATCAGAAGTTCAAGGCCAGTTTCAGCAACTTAAGACAGGAAGATCCTGTCTTAAAAAAATAAATAAATAAATAAAATAAAATAAAAGGCTGAGGATGTAGTTCAGTAGTAGATCATTTCCAGGTTTAATCCCAGTATGGAAAAACAAAGCAATACAAAACACACACCACACACACACACACACACACACACACAATAATGAGGCAAGACTGTACAAGACTATAAGATTATCTTATATAAATCTTTTTCTTTAGAAGATGTTCAAATAATTTTTTTTTATTTTTGCAGTGGCAATTCAACCCATGCCCTTGCACATGCTCGACAAGTGCTCTACCAGTGAGTTATATCCACAGCCAGGGATCTCCTTTTTCAGAAAGAAAAAATATTTAATACTTAATTGTCACAGAATAATCATATGCTCCTGTACATATATACAATGTGTAATTAGAATATTCATCACTTCAATAATTTAACATTACTTTGTGTTAAAACATTGACAATCTCTTCTACCTATTTTAAAGTATATTATAAGGAGTTGAAGGGCAGAAGTTGGAAAGGAAAATTTTCTACTGTTTTACAATATATTTTTAAAAAATTGACATGGCTTGTTTTTATTCTTTTAATGTTATGTGAATTCCTGTTCTAGATTTAAAAGGTAATACACGGTATTATTTTAAAAACAGAACATTGAGGACTCAACAGATGGCCCATTTGTGCTTAGTAGTTTGGATATTGTGAAAATATTCCATGCCTCATTCCTCTTTGAAAAGTCACATGGACTACGCACAGATAGTAAAAAGATACATAATTTATTTAATTAACTCACATTTCACACACTCTTCAATCATACACTAAAACAGTGACAAACTCTTAGTTTGATCCTTTACTCAGCATAATCTTAATTTTTGTGTTCTTAAAAATAATTGTCAATCAGTGCAAAAATTTCACATAGAATTTCTAACTTGAATTCTAAAAAATGAAATTAATCCATGGCAACCACCTCTTCATCTGGATTCACCCTCTGCTGTCTTCACATTGTAAAGCGGGGAGAAAGAGGCAGCTTTCTCAGAAGTGAGCAAATAAAAAAAAAAATAAGAATGATTTTGTTTTTATGGTTCTCCCTAGAAAAAATGTTGTTTAAAATTACCACTAATAGGACAAGATACTGTAGTGACATAATTTAGATTAGCTTTAATCTTAACCACGGTAAAAACAGGGGGCATCTTTGAGCATTGCTCATCTTGCTTTCTTACTCTTTCTCCCTCTCTTCCATGCTCATCCATTCTTATATCCTTTTGCTTGGCCTTTGTCTTTTGCTCCCTCCCCTTCCAACTCTTTTCTTCCTTTACTTTTCTTTTTCTTCATCCTTCTTTTTTCTTCTGTTGCCATTGGCTATTACCTTCTTATTCTGATACATTAAATTTATATTTAAAAATAATTTTTTGTTAATATTGTTTATTAAATTAAGGTATTAAAATTTAAAAAAATGCTTGGTAAGGAACCCTAATTATTATTTCATTATTGTATCAATGCTCAATGCTTCCTTTTTGTACTAGTGCTATATGAAAACACATACATGCATAATTTTATGCATAAAAAAGAAAACTATTTTCTTATAATAAAATATCAAGTACAACTAATGAAGTAAAACTATTTATTGAATAATAGAATTTGAAATTTATCAATGGAAGTTAAAGTGAGTGAGTGATGCAGAACAGATTATTTACTAGACTGCAGCCTATTCCTCTTTAACAAAGAGAAAGATGTTAATTCTTTAATGGACAAGGCTAGCCATTTCCACCATAATTCAGTGATCGAAAATACTATCACCAACACTGATACAAATTAACATCATGTTATCCCCAATGTGATACGCACATCTGCAGTATTTCTGCCAAAAATATGTAACCTGAATATTCATGAGGAAATATTATGCAAACCCAAAATGAGGACATTCTGTACATAAATGATGGCTTGCACTATTGTAAAAGTCAAGGTGAAAGAAGATAAAGGCAGAGGAATTGTTTTAGACAAAAAGGAATGTGAAAATCAAATGCAATGTCTGATCCTGGATTGAATCCAAGAAACATACAAACCAAAAAAACCCCCAAATCTATTAAATTATATTATTAAAGCAATTGAAAAAATTTGATTATGGGCTGTGGAAAAGATAAGTATATTTTATCATTTTTGAATTTCCTGATTATAATCATTATGGTATGTGAAGCAAGTTAAAATTTACAGGATATTTTTCCCAATTTTTACAATCTTTTTGCAAGTAGATATAATAAACTTCTCTGCAAGTAGATGCAATAAACTGGCATTTCATAAACATATTTTTATGAGGAAAATGACTGTTAAACTTCAAAATTATTTTCTTTAATATAAAATGTTTGCTTTTAAATTGGAAATATATAGATATTTTTCCTAAAATTAACCACCACAGTTTAAAACTTAAATTTTTCTTCTGTTAATCCTGAAGATTTAGTTGAAATCTTTAAAAAAGCAAGTCTCGGAAAACAACACATTTTAATGACTAAGAAGTACTCATTAAATTTTATTACAAAATAAACTTCCTGACAAAGATATAATTTTACTAAATAAAATTATTTCAAATGCAAAAAGAAGAGAATAGCACTTCAAGTTTGTAATTTTGTTTTTCAAAATAAGTGTACTCATAAAAGCAACTCCATAGCATTTCTTATAATAGTTTGTAGAAATTTAAAACAAATTGCATTCTTTAAGTTTGAATCCCTTTATTATTGTTTTTTTTCAGAGTGTAGTTTAGAATTCCAAATGTTTAAAATTTTAAACATTTTATAAAGTAGTTCTCTAGGATAAATTAGGAGAAAATTCGTTTTTACCTAGGATAGTAAAAAAAAATGTATTCACACTTTTAATTTCAACATAAGAAACCTAAAAAAATCAAAATTCTGTGGGTGATCTTGAGATATAAAAAGGATAGCTTTCTAATTTAAGCAATAAAAGGAGTCTTATTTTCCTGGAGGTAGCCAAAGTTATTTAAGTCTTTCTATGCTTGTCACCAAAGCCAAAGGAGTCTCTCCATGTGAAAGAAAATAGATAAGAAAAGGTATCTCTCCTATGAAAGAAAAGTCAAAAATAGATTTACTCTGTAGAGAAAGCTTGTGGGAAATGGCTTAGTGTTAAATAGAATTAAGTGGTTTCCAAGAGAGGTTTGGGGATAGAAAAAAAAAAATCATACTTAGTATGTTTTTC
>PVKS010023326.1:0-18564 GCA_004027875.1 Aplodontia rufa
AAGAGAGAGGGACAGTGAGAGAGACAGAGAAAGAGAGAAACAAATTTATTTAGTTTTTCACATGGCCTTTGTTGCTCCAACACTTAGTTGTGTATGTGGTGCTGGGGTTTGAACCCGGGTCCTCATGCTTGCCAAGCAAGCGCTGAAACCACTGAGCCACCGCTCCAGCCCCCCTCCCAATATTTTTTAAACAAATGCTTAACCTCTAAAATGAATGAACTACTTCAGAGTTTTTCAGAGTTGAAATTATTACTCTAAGCAGACTATGTTAATGTCTTTAATAAAGTTCAAAGGTCAATAAAATGCAAACAATCAAACAGAAAAATACAAGCATAAAAGTAGTTTTCTAGTCTCTCCTCTCTAATCACAACCCACTGAAGGAATGAATAAAGAAGGATGTATGTATCTTACCACACTATTCTTAATATTCATGCAACTCCACTTAGATGTTTAGGGTTTGTTTTGTTTTGTTGTATTAATATGGAATCACATTATAGTCATTCTAAAGCCTTCTTATGGTTCTTCCCACAAATATCACAAATATTCTTCCAAGATAATACATAAAAATCCCATCATTTTTTTCTATAGCCGAACAATATTAATGTATTTAATCATTTTCCTACTGAAATATTCAGAGTGTTTTTAGTTTTCTGCTACAATTACTATATCTTCATACACATGAGTTTATATTCTGGTGCTTTAGTTTCTTTTTTTACTATTTTAATATTCTGGGTCTGTGAATATACGTATTTTAAATTTTAACACATATGGCTAGTTTGCTTCCCAGAAAGATTTTACAAATTCATATTCCCAAAGGCAATATTAATACTGCTGAGTTTGATTTATGAGTCCATATATCATCAGTATAAAAATGTTAAAATTAAAAATCTGACAAAATAAAAATAGAAACTAAAGGAAGATTTTACCACATTAATATCTTATATATAAAAGTCCACATAAGTCAAAATGCAAACATCCAAAAAGAAAACTAAGACATGAATTAGATAAATCAAAGAAAAAATAAAAGTGGCCAATAAATACATTTAAAAATATTCAACCTCACTAGTTATTTTTAAAAGCAATTTTAAAATGAGGATTTTTATTTTTGGCCCATGAAATCTGTAAAGTTTTTAATACAGTAATACCCAGGGACATTTATCATTTCTTGCTGGAAAACACCTTGGCAAAAGTACCAAAAGTCTCCTCTAGAAACTGTCTCTAGGGGCACAATCAAATTCTTACAGACTTCTGTGTATGAATGGTCCATGATAAACTATCACAACAAAATAACTTAACTATCACAATAAGATAATTTAACTGTTCCACTACAGAATCATGGAATAAATTATGGTTTACACATGAGACAGAAAACTATGTGTGAGGATTAAAAATCTTGTTCTTGAGGGCTGGAGCGGTGGCTCAGTAGTTTCAGTGCTTGCCTGGCAAGCACGAGGACCCGGGTTCAAACCCCAGCACCACATACACAACTAAGTGTTGGAGCAACGAAGGCCATGTGAAAAACTCAATAAAGTTGTTTCTCTCTTTCTCTGTTTCTCTCACTGTCCCTCTCTCTTAAAAAAAAAAAAATCTTGTTCTTGAAAACAAGCTAATAGAATAGGAAAGTGTTTATGAGGAAAAGATGTAGGCTACAAAAATCTACATACAATATAACCTTAATTCTGTTATTAAAAACATAAATATCTTTATATGTTTTCTGTATCTCCTGAATTTTCCATAAACATATTATTTTATAATTTAAAACATAGAATAATTTTAAATTTTAGAAAGAGTTCTCTTCATGTTACTTTTTTGACTAAGGTGATTATTAGTAAGTTATTTTTATATTTTTATTTAAAATCTTTTATCATTTATGTGAGACTAGCTATCAACGTGCATTAAAAAACGTCTACATAGAACTTCATCACATTTAGGTCAAGCACAATAAAAAGAGTTACAAGTCCCATGTTCTTTCTCTACTTAAGGGGAAAATACGTATTTATAAAAGAGTAACTTAAGCCAGGTGTGGTGACACACACCTGTTATCCTAGCAACTCAGGAGGCTGAGGCAGAAGGAATCACAAGTTTGAGGCCCGCCTTAGCAACTTAGTGAAGCTCTAGGCAACTTCATGAGACCCTATCTCAAAATAAAAATGAAAAGGGCTGGGGATATTGCTCAGTGGTTAAGTGCCCCTGGGTTCAATCCCTGTTACAAAAACAAAACAAAACAAACAAACAAAAAAACCCAAAACAAACCCCCCTCCCCAAAACAGGTAATAGTTTCATTAATTTTATTTTCCCCCCAAAGGATGAAATATTTAAGCCTAAAACTTACCTCAAAAGTATGGTCTAGTCTGTACACTGACACTGAATTTACTGCACTGACTATCTCCAGAACACCATTGAAATTATTCAAATCTTGAAAAACTTGCAGAATTTCTATAATTCTACTTAGTATTGCCACCCGTTCTTCAAAATTTTCTGCTTCCACAATGCATCTAATAACAACAACAAAAAATTCATGGCTTAGAAAAGTTTCTCCACTTCACTGAGAAAACAAGAAACCTCTTTAGAGCCAAAATTGGAGCTTAAATAGGACTTAATATTATGACTATTAAGAATCAATAACAAGGTGGAAGCAAAAACTTACTTTTCAAACCACAGGGTGAGATTTGTGGTATGACGAATCATTTTTAATAAATTTGGAGAATTTATCTCTTTATCTTCTTTGGTCCACACACTTCCTACAAGTTCTGAAGGTTGGACTTTTCTGAAGAATAAAAAAATCAATACAACTGAGCCTATAAAGGATTAGTATCAAGATTACTTAATTTTAAAAAGTCAATGAACCTGAAACAGAAACTGACAAGCATATGAACAATTCAGAGAAATAAGCATGAAAAAATCCTTTCTCACTTCTCAGGAAAAAGAATATAAAACTGCAGTAAAATTCCATTTTACTCTTGTCAAATTAACAAAATTTAATGATATCAAATTGGCAAAAAATGATAACTCTCCAACTCTGATATGGAAAAATTGATATAACCACTTCACAAAACAATTTGGCAGTATCTCCTATTACTGAAGATAGTCATGGTAGTTGACACAGCAATTCTATTGCTAAGTACATACCTACATAAACTGTTTCACAAAGTTAGAAGAACACATTTACAAGACTGTTCAGTGAAGCATTGCTTGCAAAAGTGAAAAACTCCAAACAATCCAGACACTTATGATCAAGAGACTGGATAAACTGTGGAATTCACTCATACAATGAAATATGACACAGTGGCTAATATTCATCAGCTTCAACAAATATCAAAAAGAATATAAGTAAAAACATGATACAGAGTAAGTATATTTAAAATGTGCAAACCAATGCTATACATTATTTAGGAAAATATATGTATGTATATAGAGACAAACAGGAAAAGTAAACATCAAATTCTGGGTAGCTGTTTTTTTTTTTTTTCTGGTGAGAAAGGAGCGCAATGAGATTAGGGAGAAATGTAGGAAAAACTTCACTTTTATCTGTAATGCGTTTGTTGTTTCATGAGCACTCATTACATGGCTGCTAATCAGTGGGATAACTTCTCCAGGATATTTGTATTTCAAAAGGGAGCTTCTGGATGTAGAAAAGATACTGATGATATGATAGTTGTGGGGGCTTATTTTTCAGTGGGGAGCTACTACCTGAAAGGTCTACAGTCTTCATAGGAGCCTGGATCATAAATGAAAGAAGGAAACTTGCCTCATTTAATATTCTATTCATTTAGCTGTCGAGAGCCTAGTATCCATACAGACAGTCTCACTGAAACTAAAGCAATCTGAGAAAGTATTAAGAGCAGGAGAGTGATGAATGACTTGAAAATGGTTGCTACTGTACTGCTTATCAGTCTTCTCCTTGCCCTTCCTCTTGTGAATGATTGCTCATCCTTAATCTAGCCCTACACAGCAACATGTTAAAAGATTTTTACCTACAGGAACGATTCCGGTTAAAAACTGCTATGCATGAGCTTTCCTCCAAACTCAGAAGAATGAGGTATTTTTAAGCACCCATGAATAATTGGCAGAATATTTCAAAAAGAGTTAAAAGATACGTTCAAGGTCTTTGAAAACAGACCAAGAATTATCTACCTGTAGAGATCGGATTCCAAAAGTGTTAATTGACGTGCAATTTCTATTGGATGAAGAGTCATAAGATCAAATGTTTCAAACTGTCCTGGTTTACTGATATGCCATTCAATTGGTGGAGGTGAACTTTCAAAGGTAATATTATGGCTTATTCCATTTGCCTGAGCTTGTTTCTTCCTCTTGATGATCTTAGCAATTGATTCTACCCATTTCTTCATAGCTTTCCCTAGAAGAGAACACATATAATCAGACATAGTTGAGAGTTATACCTGCAAATATTCATAAAATCTTTAACTTTCATTCATCTTCAGCAATTATCAACTCACAGCCAATATTTGCTTTGTCTAATCCTACTGATGTCCTCCCTTCACTATCTAAGTCATTCTTTTTTTTTTTTTTTTTTTGGTCCTAGGGACTGAACACATGATTGCTTTACCACTATATCCCTAGTCCTTTTTATTTTGAGACTGGATCTTCTGAGTCTCTGGAATTACTGGCATGTGCCACTATGCCCAGCTCTGTTATTCTTCAAATAAATTAAAAAAACATATCATTTCATCCATATTTAAGTCTTTGTCTCTAAGAAACTCTGTAAAGTAATCATAATACCATTACCACATATAAAAAGTGAGGTCTTAAAATCTTCAAATATTTTGTTAGTGTTCAAATTTCTGTCTCTTAAATGTTTTCTTACTGTTGGTTTGTTTTAAAAAGGGCATATATAAGATTTACATATTATATTTAGTCAGTATGTCTCAAGTTTCCATTAGTCTATATGTTGCCCCTTTAGTTTTCATTTTTGCTTGCAATTTATTGGTGGAAGAAACTGAATCATTTGTCCTGTGATACTTCTCAAATCTGAGTCTTACCAATTTCACCCCTGTAGTGTCATCTGACATGTTTCTCTATCCCTTATGTTTTCTGAAAACCAGAGACAGAGATCAATGAATAGGTGCCAAGAATACTTCAATTTTATTTATCTTTTTCAACTGGCCTTTGTTCCTCCTACACTTAGTTGTATACGTGGTGCTGGGGTTTGAACCCTGGTTCTCACGTATGTCAGACAAGTGCTCCAACCACTGAGCAACCCCTCCAGCCCCTTGCCAAGAATACTTCAATAGGATTCTTATTTTGTACCAGGGACTGAATCCAGGGGCACTTAACTACTGAGTCATATCCCTAGCCCAGTTTTTAATTTTTTTTTTTATTTTGAGAGAAGTCTCACTAAGTTGCTTAGGGCCTAAGTTGCTGAGGCTGGCTTTGAACTTAGTATCTTCCTGCCTCTGCCTCTTGACCTGCTGGGATTACAGGAATATGCCACTGTGCCTGGCTTCTATAGGATTCTATTTTTTTTTTTTTTAAGAGAGAGAGGGACAATGAGAAAGAGAAAGAGAATCAATTTTTATTTAGTTTTCATGTGGCCTTCACTGCTTTGCACTTCATTGTATATATGGTCCTGGGGTTTGAACCCATGTCCTCCTGCATGCCAGGCAAGTGCTGCAACCACCGAGTCAATGCTCCAGCTCCTTCTATAGGATTCTTAATTAATGTCTTATACCGTTAGATAAAACACAAATATTCTTAATCTAATATACATTTGACGACACATACATTTGTTGAGATGTTCACAGCCTGGAGTTTCATTTCATAGACTTGTATTTCTGAAACTTCACATTGGAAACTCCTGTTTCAGGCACAAAAATATATTCCCCTGGAATACTTTTCCAAGGGAAGTAAATATCATTTTAAAAAGCTGCTGATCATCCAAAATTAAAGAATAAGATTAAGGAGAATAAACCAGCATAAAATTATACATATTTTTATTTAATGGAAGAAATGGCAACCTTGAGATGACATAAAATTTGATAGCTGGAATTTATTATGAGGACTTTTTTTTAAAGAGAGAAACAACTTTATTTAGTTTTTCACATGGCCTTAGTTGCTCCAACACTTAGTTGTGTCCGTGGTGCTGGGGTTTGAACCCGGGTCCTCATGCTTGCCAGGCAAGCGCTGAAACCACTGAGCCACCACTCCAACCCCCTATTACGAGGACTTTTGACTTTTTAAAAAACAATAGTCTCCTCCAAAACTTGAAAGGGGGTCAGGAGTATAACACAGTGGTACAATAATTGCCTAGAATGTGCAAGGCCCTCTGTTCTCCAGCACTGCAGAAAAACAAAAACATAAAAAGGCAAGGTTCTAAGACTTCAGATGGTTCTAAACATATGTGAACTTTTCAGAGTTCTATAAAGATCATTCCAAATGTTATTTCAGGTTTTTTAAAATAAAAAGCTGTTTATCTTCTTAGTCATAAAGTTTTGAAAATAAACTCAAGTGCAATGTATGATTCAATTAAAACTTTAAATAATATACCTCTTACACTTGAAATGAAGAATTCTAGTCTCTTAAGCAATTCCACATCTCTTTCAAAGTCATAAAAATGGTGTTCAACCCAGTGGCGAAATACATTCAAGATCCTGGTAAAATGGAAAGAATCACATTTTAGTGAAACCTAAACATTCAATTACACTTCTATCACTTTTGTAATGTCATAATCATAGTTTTCTAAGCAACACCAATATGATACATAGTCTCTAGTCTATTTTTAATTAATACCTTGAGTGCTTCAAGAATATGAATAAAATCAATCTTCAGACTGTACATTGTTTTAAAATTACACTTTAGCTGGGCATGGTGGCACATATCTGTAATCCCAGCTACTTGGGAGGCTCAGGCAGGAGGATCCCAAGTTCAAGGCCAGCCTGGGCAACTTTGTGATATCCTGTCTCAAAATAAAAAATAAAAAGGGCTGAAGATGTAGCTTATGGCAAAGTGTCCCTGGGTTCAATCCCCAGTTAGTGCAATAAATAAACAATAAAAACTATACTTTAAAATATGTATATGTATAAAAACCTGTGGTTTCTGTGCTTAGTCACCAATTTATGCTAAGGAAAAGTGCTTTTTCTTTATTTATATATAGAAAATGTATACTTTATAGTATAAAAGCGATTTTAAGTTCTTAAATTGAAAAGGTATTTTTAAGCTCTAAATTTAAATGTTTTTCACATAAAATGGAAATTAACTAAGATTCAGTGTGTTTGATTCTAAATCAAGTGCTAGCTGAGTGCTGTGGCACATGCTTATAAGTCCAGTGACTTGGGAGGCTGAGGCAAGATGATCTTAAGTTCAAGGCCAGCTTAAGCAACTTAGCAAGGCCCTGAGTAACTTAGTGAGACCCTGTCTCAAAAGAAAAAATAAATAAATAAATGAAAAGGCAGGGGATGTAGCTCAGTGGTAAAGCACCCCTCTGTTCAATTCCCAGTGCCAAAAATAAATAAATAAAATAAATTCAACTGCTATCATAAAATTTTCATGTAATCTATCAGTGTGCCCATCTCTTATTTCATTTCTAAAGACAAAAATATTTTTGTCGAGCACTATTTTGTGTATCACAAAATGATTATTCAGTCCTGCAAGTAAAGATTTAATTATCTATACAGATATGAAATTCCACTCATTCCCAGAGACATCCTGACAGTGTAAATTATTTTTTTTTATTACTTCAGTCAATGACCATTTCCAGGTTAACTTCTTTTTTCCCTGTCACAGAAAACTGTATTTCTCACAGACTATAAAAGTACATTTAGGGGCTGGAGCAGTGGCTTGTCGGTTACAGCACTTGCCCAGCATGTGCAAGTACATGGGTTCAAACCCCAGCACCTGGGTTCAAACTCCAGCACCCACATACACAACTAAGTGTCAGAGCAATGACGGCCATGTGAAAAACTCAATAAAAATTCTCTCTCTCTCTCTCTTTGTCCTTCTCCCGTTAAAAAAAAAAGAAAGAAAAAGAAAAAAGTACATTTAATTACCAGTCTTCGTTATGCTTTTTGTATGAAAACATCTTAACTCATTGTGTTTCTGGTTAGTTCAGTGGCTTACAAACTATATCAAGAGATCACAAATTGTTAGCTTCTAGTTTACACTTAGATCAGTTTAAATAGGTCTGCTTACACTTTCTAGTTTTTCCAGCATCAATGCATTTTTAAAATTACTATCACATAAAAGAAAAAATCTAATCAGACTTAATTGAAATTAAAAACTTTAGCTCATCAAAACAGCATTAAGAAATCTGATAGGCAAACCACTGTCTGAGAGAAAATATTTATGAAACATTTTTCTGACAACTACATATAGTCTTACTCAATATACTTTTATAACAGTAAAAGACAACTCAACAAAAAGTAGATATGACTTCTTCTTCATAAAGAAAAATTGAATGGCCAGTAAGAGATAGGAAAAAGTTCTCAGCATCATTAGTTAATAGAGAAGTACAAATTAAAACCATAATGGGATTCCACTCTATACCCAGCAATATGGCTTAGGTATAAAGATTAAAATCACTAAGCAAGGATGAGGATATGCAGCAATTGGTGACAATATTTACAAGAAGTTTTGATAGTTTCTTTTAAAAGTAAACATACATCTACCTACCTTATTTCCTAGCCATTCCATTCTGAGTTATTTACCCAAATAAAAAATATATATTCATGGCAAGACCCATAAGATAAAGTTCATAGTAGCTTGACCTGTAATTATCAAAGATTAAAAAGTGCCCAGGTGTTCTTTGATGGGAAAAATAAGCAAACTGTGGTATTCTCATACTATGAAACATTACCTCAATAATAAAATAGAAAAAAAAAAACATTGATTCAAGCAACATGGATGAATATCAAAAGCATACTGAGTGAAGGAAGTCAGGTGCAAAAGTATAAGAATAAGTATAAGAAGGAGAAATCTGAATACTGCCTGTAGACAGTGGGAACTAAGATTGATAAGAAGGGGGTCAAGGGAACTTTCTGGGATGTGGTGTAACAATGTGTATCTTGAAAGGAATTTGGATTACAGAGATATATTTATTAAAATTCAACCAAAGTACATGACTGAACTGTTAATGATATATAGGTTTTTAAAAAGAGCAATATACTTTGAAATGCATTAAAAATAAGGTGATTAATGGACTGAAAGAAAAATGATAAAAGATGTGTGATAAAAATAAGTACAATAAAATGTTAACAACTGATCTAGGTGGTGGGTTTATGCTTGATCACTACAAAATTCTCTCAACTTTGCTATACGTTTTTAAAATGTCATAAAAATGTTAGAAAAATATTATCTTGCATTTTGCTAAAATGCAATACCTATAGAACAAGTTTAACAAATTTGTTTGGATTTTCAAAGCCATCTTCAACTCTACCCAAATTCATACAGTTAATCTTATCTACTACTACTTGCAATACAATGTCTTCATTCCTCTGAGGTTAGTTTCCTTACCTATTTTCTCTGCATACCATTCTCAATTCTGCCTTTTCGCCTTTTACATACTATTTCCCATTACCCTCAATATCTACAATTACCTTTCTGCACATATAAATCCTACACATCCTTTAGGGACAATCTCAGATTTTACCTCTTTAAAGATGTCTTCCCTAATTACTGGAGCCTAATCTCAGCTGTTCCTGAAATTTTATAGGAGTATATTTTTGTAAACCACTGAACCATTCGAAGAAGTATAATGCATAACTGTTTCATGTATCCTTTTCCCCTCAATAAAATCATATCATGGTGCCATGATATCATGACAGTCTATTATTTCTGTACTTACCATAAGTACAGTAGGTAAGTACAGAACTGAGAACACTGAAAATACTTAGAAATAAACAGTTTAAAAATCTACATAACTAAGATCTTATTTCCTGTTCCATAATAGGAACCTCATAAATGTATGCCTCATTTGAGTGTAGATCACTACAAATGCAGCACAGTTGAGAAAAATTATTATTCTTTCTTGCTAATATAATGGGTAAATAATCTCATCTTATACAAAGAATGACATGATCAAAATTTTGGCTTCAAGACATATAGCTGGGAGCACTATTAGTCCTCTAAAATTGTGTTTATTTATGCTAATTATCCTGGAAAATAATTAATAAATTCAGTTCAAAGCTATAATTTATTAGTCAACACTAATCAATGAAGCAATATTAGAACAAAAAAATTTAGATCATATATAGTGAATATGATAACTCAGTACCCAGTGAAAGGGGTAGATAATAATTGGGTTCTTGTTTGGACTGTAAAAAAGTTAATCAAAGGAGCATCCAATTTTAAAAGCTTAGTGGAACAAAACAAAACCAAACAACACACTGGCTCAGGGGGTTTGGATACCGTTTGAATCCCATCCTGCTCCTCCTTTATAAGACCAAGTTCAGATTTAGATTACTTAAAATTGCTAAGTTTTCCATTTTGTCATATATAATGTGAGAATAATCATTGTGATGTACCATCAAAAAAAGTTGTGTTTGGAGGATGAGAAAAAACATAAAGCACTTAGGGTAATATCTTACAACTGGCAACTGCTATGACTAAATGTATTTTAGAAATTACTGCAATGATTCCTAGATAAAGTAATGTCTAACTACATATTATTTGGAAGATGAAGAGTATAGAGAAAGACCCAGAACTTCCATAAATATTACAAACATACACACACACAGAGAGAAAGAGAGAGAGAGAGAAAGAGAATGACAGCGTGCATGTATGCATGCGTCCAGGCCCACTTAACTATAATTACAAAAGGACATGAAAGAAAGTAGGCAAGAAGGCTGAAGTAAGCAAGCTTATATGCATTTTATAAGCTTTACTTACAATAACAAATATTTATTTTGATCTGTATGCACATGCCAGAGAAAGCTGATGTAAATAACATGGTATACTTAAATTTCTTTGGAATATTTATTTAAAATAGCTTCAGAGAGAAAGAAATTTGGAAATTTAACTGTCATAAAGTTAACAATAATATGTAAATTTAAATTAAGAGCTAAGAACTTCTATGTTAACTCTATATTGAAAACTGAATGGCACATAAAAAATATAATATTCATGTCAAACCTAAGTTGTACTGGTTGGACATATTCCTTTCGAAATCTTTTAAGGTCTGCACTGATTGGCTGCTCGCCTTTCTCTATTGCCAATTTGTCTGCTTCAGTAGGTTCTGGCTCTGGAATTTCAAATCTAAGAAGAAACCAAAAGGAAAGAAATTTGTTCATACATAATTGAAAAAGATTTCAAATACAACAGAAAAAAATATTTGACTGAAGAATCCACTTTCCTATCACTTTGTAGATAATACAATTACTGGGGTTGTTTTTGTTTGTTTGCTTTTTTAAAGAGAGAAGGAGAAAGAGGAAGAGAGAGAAAGAGAATCAATTTTATTTATTTTTTTCATCTGGCCTTTATTTCTCCAACACTTAATTGTGGATGTGGGGCTAGGGTTTGAACCCAGGTCCTCACACATGCTAGGCAAGCACTCAAACCACTATGCAACCACTCCAGCTTTACAAATTACTGTTAAATCTTCCCCAAGGTATTACATACTGTATAACAATAAAACAAAACCGCCTTTAGCTAAACGGTTGTGAGATTTTTGTGTTCTTAATTTTATCAAAAATGCTTTATAACTAGCACTGATCAACAAACAAAAGGTCCATGAAAAATATCCAAGAAAAGAATGCAAAAGGAATATAACTTGTTTAAAGAACAAAGAGCTGGGCAATATGGTGCATGCCTGTAATCCCAGCTACTGGGGAGGCCAAGTCAGGATGATGGCAAGTTTAAAATTAGACTCAGCAATTTAGTGAGACTGTCTCAAAATAAAATTTAAAAAGGGCTGATGAGCTGGAGAGGTGGCTCAGCTACAGAGAGCTTGCCTGGCAAGCACCAGAACCCAGGTTTGATCCCCAGCACCACATATAGAACTAAGTGGAGGAAAAACAAAAACCAGATGAAAAAAATGAAACTAACTCTTTCTCTCTTAAAAAAAAAAAAAAAAGACTAAGCATATAGCTCAGTGGTAGAAACATAGCTAACTTGCTTGAGTCCCTATATTTAATCCCCAGTACCACAAATGAAAGGGCTTATCTAATCATCTACCCTTAATATTTATGTTAAAAGTTAAAAAACCAAAAACCTTTCCTAACCATAGGAAATATAGCTATAAAGTAAGTCTAACAAATGTGCTTTTCTAATTTTGAACACAGAAATACAACTAAATAGATTTTCATAATATATTATACTAACTGTAGTAAATTTAGCTTTATGGAACACCACAGAAATAGGGGTCAAGACAAATTTGTAGTTAAAATTGTACATGTAAAACAAAAATCATTTTGTAGTCCAGATTATTTATGTATATATAGATACACATCTGTGTATATACATACGTGTATACGTATACATATATATTTTAATATTTCTTGTTTTTAGAAATGGGCTCTGTGTTGCACAGGGTGTCTCAAATGGTCCTCCTGCCTTAGCCTCCCAAATACTAGGATTATAGTTCCATTCCATGGCATCTGGCCAGATTCTTTTTTTAAAACCACAATATCACTAAGTAAAAAGCATTTATTAAAAAAATTCAATTCAGTGGCTGGAGCAGTTGTTTAGAGATGGAGCGTTTGCCTGGCATGTGCAAGTAACTGAGATTGAACCCCAGCAACACATACCCAATTGTCAGAAAAACAAAAACCAGATGAAAAAAATAAATAAAATTCTCTCTTAAAAGAAAAATGGTGAAGTCTTTAAGAAATGATTTAATTAAAAAATGTTTAAATTATTCATAATAAAGGAATTGTTTTTAGGTTTAATAATTATATATGATTTTTCAAAAGTAAGAATTTTTCATTTTTAGAGAAATTATATAGAAATATTGCCAGACAAAATATATTTTCTGGGCTCTACTTCAAAATAATCCTGGGGTAGCATGTTTAACTATGTAGGGAAACAGATGAAACTTGAGTTGACAATTACTAAAGTTGATAATGGATAAATGGGTTTAATACATTCTTCTGTCAATTCTTGTATGTGTTTTGAGATTTTTCATAACAAGTTTGTTTTAAAAGCAAAAAAGCTGCAAAGTCCTTTTAAGAAACAGAAAAAATTTACTAAAATGCATTTCTTTCCCTCTTCATTGGGTCTTTATGATTACCTCTTGAAATATTGCGAATAGCCAGAAAGAACTCTATGACAAACAGGGATTCAGTGAACATTCTATTTAAAAAGATCAGTAATGTTGCTAATGTAATGCTAAATAAATTATGGTCAATATCTACCCAAGTAGGTTCTAGCTACCAGGCACTCTGCTAGGTACAGAGCTGTTAATTTTTACAAAATGTTAATGCAAGTAAAATACACATTTTTCTCACCGTTCAATCAGTAAGCTTAGCAATTCCCGTGGTTTACAAAATGAACGATATGTAGTAAGAAAAGTACGAACAAAATTGGGATCTGAAAAAGCAGAGCATAAAACAGATTTCACGTTCAATTTTTCAGTTTAATTAAGTCAAAATACTGTATTTTTTCTTCTTTTTCTTTTTACTTTGACTCCTCCCACTGGCTTTTCCTGCCAATTGTGGTATTTCTTGATAAATGAGGATTGTTTTTCAAACTTAAAAACCATAAATATGCAAATTTTACGAGCACATATTTAATAACTAATGAAGTTAACAATACTATATCTGAAAAATATTTAATTAGTAATTTATCCCTTTTGATTTTGCAAGTATTTTAATATTCTGGAGGCAATCCATTTTTTTCTCCCTGAGATCTTCAAAATAATTCTGGGACTAGGTGAAACATGAATTGATAATTATCCAAGTTGGATAATGGATAAAATGGTCTATTCATTATCTTTGAACACCCTTAAAAAGCTTTTAGGAACTAGGCCCTAGGTAAGGACTTGTAATGAGTTTCACATACCTGCATACATATGATATGTTAACCTTTCAATTAATTTCACCACAGTTCCTCCTTTAATAATGGGGATTCCACTTCTACTTTGCAAGTTGTCTTCAAAAACAATGTTTTCCTCAGAATCTTTGACCACAAAACGATATACTTCTGGACTTGGTAATCTCAGTGGCTGCTCATTTTCTTCTTTCAATAATACGGAATCTAGCATTCGATCTAGAGTACTACGATAATGAAGAGAAATAAGGGCTGCCATCCAATTATTTTTCTCCTCAGCAGACTTAGCAGCAAATATTATGCTATTTTCATCTTTGGATACTAATTCAAAAGCATGTCTGCACTCACAAGTATCTTCCTTATCACAGATTTGTACTTTCCTCATGACAAACTTTTCTTTTAATCTATATTCTGCACTACTGTAACCTGGAAGCCGAGTTTGCCCATGATTAGCTTTACAGCTGATCATTAAGCCATCAAAGAGAAAAATATGCCGTTCATGTTTGGCACCGATTCTTGTCAATGGCCCTTCCATTATGAATTCATTGCAGCACTGTCCAATATCTTTGCCTTCCCATCCATCTATGTTTTTCTGAATTTCATTCATTTTTTTGATAGCTAGATGCTTGCTTCTTAATTGACGATTATAAAAAGGGCAAACAGGATCCCTAAAAAAAGAAAAGGAATTTAAGTTTAGTCAATGATTACACAATCCTAATTTTCTAATTTCTTCAAGTGTAAACAAACTATCTCAAATCAAGTGACAAAAATATTAAAATTGCTGAGGTTGTAACTCGGTAGTAGAGCAAATAGTTAGTATGCATGAGGCCCTGGATTCAATCCCTACACTTTCAAAGGAAAAAAATTAACCAAATATTAAATTTTACATACAATTTTTATTTTCTTCTAACTTGCCACTAAATAGTATGTGCCTTGTTTTGTCATTGTGAACAGGAAGTACTATAATTCAAATACTCCTTATGCTGTAAGTACTAAAATTACAAAGAATCCTAAATTCTTGCATTGATTACATAAAATAATTAAGCACTAGATTTATTAAGCATATCTTAGCATTATGAGAATGCTAATTAAAACTATCAAAAAAATAAAAAGTGAAAGAAAAGCACAACTTTTAAAAATGTAACTATCGTTATAAATCACACTTTTTGAGAAAACTAAGCACCAGATATAACAAAGCATACAGAAATATTTGTATTTTCCACAGTTTGGAATTACCCAGGTCGGCGTCTAGGTGAATATTGCTTGTAAATTCGGTCCATGCTACCTTGAAGATTCATAAGAGCAGTAATAGCTTGGTTCAAACATTCTCTGTCTTCTTGCTCTTCACTGCATGCTTTCAATTGCTAAGAAAAAAGCAAAAGATAAATTAAAACAGCATTGTTTGATTCTTCCCTCAATTTTCTTATAATTAAAGCATCAAGAGATATTTAGAACTTTAATACATTTTAAATATACTTAATAAAAATTATATTTATATAATTATGTTTACTTTGTCAACCCTCAAACCAACCCTCTTTTTACAAACACAATACAGGAATAAAGTATTATTAGTATAGCAAATAGTTTTAAAAAAAGAGGCTGAAAAACATCTGGACATATTCCAGATTTACAAAAATAGTTTAAAATATCTAAAACATGAAGACTACAAGTAACTTTTATCACTGCAATCCATCATAAACTTTTCTGCAAACAGAATACATAAAGGATTCTACTAGTATTTTCATAACATAAAATTCAGCCATTCTAGTCATTATCAAGAAACCATGAAAATTAATATTCTATTTTATTAACCATTAGAAATAAAATATAAAAATTAATTTATTAATCTCCAGAACTCTGGTTTTATTTCATTTTTCAAAATTTTTCTTATATCTCACTCTCTTAGATTACCTTATAATAAATAATTCCAGTGGTTATGCTCCTATGTTTCAATTTTTTTTTTTTTTAAAGAAGGACAGTGAGAGAGACAGAGAAAATCAATTTTTATTGAGTTTTTCACATGGCTTTTGTTGCTCTGACACTTAGTTGTGTACGTGGGTGCTGGAATTTGAACCTGTGTACTTCCCCATGCCAGGCAAGCGCCGTAACTGCAGAGCCACCGCTCCAGCCCCATGAACCTGTGTACTTGAGCATGCTGAGCAAGTGCTGTAACAGCTGAGCCACTGCTCTAGCCCCTGTGTTTCAATTTTTTGACAGAAAAATTCAAAGTGGAGTATTATATAGATATCACACATAGAAATGATATATAAATGCATACTTATATAAGAATATGGAAATTATTATAGGTTCCTTCAGAAAATTTTAAAATCTTAACTATAGTTTATGATTTTTAACTTCCTAGAAAATTTGTGAAAACTTCACATGTTCCTCGTATTCCAACAACAATCTCAAAAGCATTCAGCAAAGTTTCCCTTCCTCAGCAAGGAAATGGTTGGATATTGCTTGAGAACTTGGTCCATTATCTTTCATTTATGTTCTAAAATTATTCCTTATAATGAAACCAGAGACATCTGACTTTATAAAGTTAGGTGTAAAAGTCTTCTCATCATGAGATTAGCAATGCTGGAGTGGTGGCTCGGTGGATATGGTACTTGCCTGGCATGAGCAAGTACACAGGTTCAAACCCCAGCACCCACGTACACAACTAAGTGCAAGAGCAATGACAGCTATGTGAAAAACTCAATAAAACTCTCTCTCTCTCTCTCCCTGTCTCTCTCTCACTGTCCTTCTATTAAAAAAATATTTAAAAAGAAAGAGAGGTTAGCAGTGAAAATATTTGTGGCTTGGCGTGGTAGCACACGCCTATAATCCCAGCAACTCAGGAGGTGGAGACAGGAGGCTCTTAAGTTCAAAGCCAGCCTCAGCAACTTAAGGAGGCCCTAAACAACTTAGCGAGACCATGTCTCAAAATAAAAAACAAAAAGAGGGGCTGGAGCAGTACCTCAGCGATTACGGTGCTTGCCCAGCATGAGCAAGTACACAAGTTCAAACCCTAGCACCATGGACACAACTAAATGTCTGAGCAACAAAAGCCATGTGAAAAACCAAATAAAAATTGATTCTCTCTGTCTCTTTCTCTGTCCCTCTCTCTTTAAAACAAACAAACAAACAAAAAAAACAGCTGGTGATGTGGCTCAGGGATTAAGCACCCCTGGGTTCACTCCCTGGCACCCCCCAAAAAACTTGTGACTATCATTTAGTAATTTAATATCTTCATTAAGAAATAAAACACTGGGACTGGAGCTGTGGCTCAGTGGTTACAATGCTTGCCTGGCATGCATGAGGACGCAGGTTCGAACCCCAGCACCACGTACACAATGAAATGTCAGAGCAATGAAAGCCACATGAAAACACTAAATAGAATTGATTCTGTCTTAAAAAAAAAAAAAGAAAAAGAAAAGAAAGAAAGAAAACACTGAATTTTCCTAGAGGATCTAGAATCAGCACATTACAGCGACACAGCCAAATCTATGTTCATAGCAGCTCAGTTTACAATAGCTAAATTATGGAACCAACCCAGATGCCCCTCACTGGATGAATGAATCCATAAACTGTGCTATATATATATACCATGGTGGAGGAGGCAATGTCCACCGAAGTTCTGTCTGACAAAGTCCAGACTTGGGGATGGGCTAGGCAAAGCCAGCCCTGGAGATTGTCAAAACCATCCCTTCTAGAAATTGGCTGTGTTTTAGTAATTATATGTATTATGAATTTACTTAAACTGGAAACTTTCTGATTGTTATAAAAATTACATTACTCAAACTACTGTTGCGGATTGTTGAGAAGAGTATTAGTAATAACACATATAGAAATCATGGATAATAAAGCTATAATGGCTTTAAAATAAAATTAGATATAGAAAGCAAAATAATTAGTACTAAGGAACAAAGAAACTGTGATACGTAAAACATCTGAAAAAAACATGTTTATCTTCCCTGTTCCTGCAGAGGTTGAGTTTTGACCCCTCGGCAGTAAATAAGTCACATTTGCCTTTCTTGTCTTTGTAGAAGTTAGATTTTACCTCTTAGCCCATAGATTAAGAAGCACAAATATTATATAGAATTAACAATTATAGGATTTAGGATAACTATAATATATCTAGTAAGGTCACAATGACATGATCATTTTAGATCTGCAGTTAATAGGGTATAAGGCCTAAAATGTAGTCTAGCTAATTAAGTAGCCTCTGGATAAAAATAGGGAGGTGTAGTTTGGGGAAGTGTTTGATCAAAGCAGCCTTAAAGAATTAAGTACAATATTATTCTTTTAGAAAATAAAGCTTCTCTGTACAGTACATGAAACAGTCTATAAAGATGTGACCATGACTTTATGATAAAGTTTTTTGTCTGGTGCTCTGTAACAGTTTGAACCAAGTAGTTACATTTGGTCCCTAGCTAATAAAAAACTTTTCACTTATGCTAAGATAGGGCTTCTAGATTAACGTAGCACAGAAAACTTCAAAGCTTCTCTTATCAAGTGAGGCAACGGTGTGAAGAAGTCTCTGAAGGAAAAAGGCAACAGTTTATACCAATTAGTTATATATGGTCTATGTGGTGGGAAGGTCGAAGACATAAATTGTACTAATGGTTAAAATGTTAAGTTTGC
>PVKS010023326.1:18664-32630 GCA_004027875.1 Aplodontia rufa
CCGCCCCCGCCCCCCCCGCCCCATGGAGTTCTATTCAGCAATTAGAAACAACGAAATTGCAGCCTTTGAAGGTAAATGGATGGCAATGGAAGAAATCATGCTGAGCAAAGTTACCCAAATCCAGAGAGTCAAAGATCGAATGTTTTCACAATTTGTGGAGGCTGGAGCTAAACGCAGGCCTGTGTGAAAGGTTCATGTATCAGACCCAACAAAGGCATAGTAACACATAATCTAGGGCAATCATAGATATGTGGGAGGGGGTGAGGAGAAAGGGGGTAGGTGGGGGAGGGGAGAGGGAAAGAGAATAGGGAGGGATCTAGGGGGTAATTCTGGTTTAAGAGTATATGCATGAGGGGCTGGAGTGGTGGCTCAGCGGTTTCGGCGCTTGCCTGGCAAGCACAAGGACCCGGGTTCAAACCCCAGCACCACGTGCGCAACTGAGTGTTGGAGCAGCTAAGGCCATGTGAAAAACTCAATAAAGTTGTTCCTCTCTCTCACTGTCCCTCTCTCTGAAAAAAAAAAAAAAAAAAAAGAGTATATGCATGAGAGACTGATGGGGAAAGTATGATGGGTTTGATTTTTATATCAGATCATCAGGCATGGAGAAATGTCTTTTAGAAGTGTTAAAATAAATGTTCCTACTGTATATTAAAAAAAAAAAAAGAGTATATGCATGGGCTGGAGCGGTGGCTCAGCGGTTTCGAGCTTGCCTGGCAAGCATGAGGACCCACGTTCAAACCCCAGCACCACGTACACAGCTAAGTGTTGGAGCAACTAAGGCCATGTGAAAAACTAAATAAAGTTGTTTCTCTCTTTCTCTGTCTCTCTTAAAAAAAAAAAAAGTGTATGTATATGCGTACCATATTGTTACCTTAAATGCATTTATGATTGTACAATAACTCAGTTCCTTAATAAAAAAATTAAAAAAGAAAACATTGAAGGCCTAAGAACAAAAGGATCAAATTAACATGGGCATTTTGCAAAAAGATCAATGCTTGGTTACTCTGCCCTATAAAGCTAAAAATTACTTGCAAAATCACTTATTTTGGGGGCTGGATCAGTGGTGGCTCAGTGGTTATGGTGCTTGCCTGGCATGCCTGAGGACGCAGGTTTGAACTCCAGCACCATGTACACAACAAAGTATCAGAGCAACAAAAGCTATATGAGAAACTAAATAAAATTGATTCTCTCTTTCTAACTGTTCCTCTCTCTTTAAAAAAAAACAACAACTAAAAAAAATCACTTATTTTGCTGTTTAAAAATTTCTTATATTGCTTCTCAGCTTCACTTTAAAATATTCGTTTTTTTAAGAGGGACAGTGAGAGTGAGAGAGAGAGAGAGAGAGAGAGAGAGAGAGACAATGAGAGAAACAATTTTTATTTTAGTTTTTCATGCGGCTTTCGTTGCTCCGAGACTTCGTTGTGTACATGGTGCTGGGGTTTGAACTCACGTACTCAGTACTCACGCATGCCAAGCAAGAGCCGTAACTGCTGAGCCACTGCTCCAGCCCTAAAATATTCTTAATAAAGATTGATGTTGATGATATAAAATGCTTAAAACATTTTTATTTTTATTGTTTTTTGCTGACAGAAATTTCCAAATTGTGAGCTTCTACCAAAATAGGAATTGCTGTTCAATTTAGGGCTATTAGAATACTAAATTTCTGCTATCTACTTAGCTTAAGCCTGCCTGAACAAATGCTTACAAATGTGATTTTTAAAAAGTCATGTAATAATTACAGGTTGTCAAGTAGAAAAAAATTCAGGATATTTAGAGAATGAGATTTCCTACTGTTAGAAGTATGTAAAACAATGACTCTGGCACAACCTTCATCCAATTATTTGCTACATATTTCTTGAATTTTCAGTAGTAGATTTCATAAACATCAACTTAAGAATATCCAAGCTAGTTCTCTACAGATATTTTAAAGAATGTATTCTAAATTTCTTACATTGATATAGAAATTACCATACTAAACTACTTATAAATTAGTCATGTTCCAGACACTTTACATGTTGGCACTATCCTCCTTGACACTTAGTGAACTTTTATAGTCTCTAGGAGATCTAGAAATTGCCTCTTCTTAATGAAGATGGCTTCTAATAATGCCTTTTCTCCCTTAATTTGTCTTCTTTTTGAGGTAATAGCAAATTTATAGAATTGCAGCTAACACAAGTCAACTCCTTTATATTTTCAGTCACTAATTTTTTTAGAAAAACACTTTGCCACACACTTCATCATGCTGTGTGGTAGTGTTTGTGCACCATTCCCCCCATCCCCTTGGACTATTTAAGAGTAGTTTTTGATATTACCCAGTTCCTTGCAGAAGAAGGGGAACATTGTTGAGATTATTTTTGGAATGTAAGAAAAATTCAAATGTATCACAAATTACTGCCAAATAGTGTTGCTTCCTTTAACTCCTTTAATATTTCAGTGATATATTTTAGAATAAGGGTTTCTTTTATTACAGAATCATAGTACAGTGATCAATTTAGGGAAATTAAACCCTGATAAAGTTGTTATCTAATCTATAGCAGATATTCCAATTTTGTTACTTATCCCAGTCATGTCCTTAAGGGTAATTTTTTCCCCAATATAGGATCCAGTCAGAGTTACATTAAGTTGTCACATTTCTCTTGTCAATATGAACACCTCCTCAGCATTTGTCTTTCATGACTTCTTCAAATAAATAAGGACATATTCACTTACAAGGATAAACTCCTATACACCAATGAATTTTTTTCTGACTGCCCTAGGCAGAGTCAGTAAGTCCTACCATGGTGGTCTCATAATATTGCTTCTATTAGGTAACTATATTATAATTCTTTGTTGTTCTTCATTTTTTTCACTAAACTATAAACGCCTTAAAGACTGGGGATATTCTATTCAATTTTAGTATAGTACCTGCACATGGTAAGTACTCAAAAAGCGACTGGCAGAAGTAATTAGAATAAGAGACTATTGCATAAACACACTTAACATTTTAGGTGTTAAGACAAATAACCTTTTTTTTTAGTTCTCTGGCCATCTTCTTTTAAGCATTAGCTTATTTAATCTTTATTATAACTCTGTAAGATAAGTGTTATTATCATATACATGTTACAAATAAAGGAAATGAAACACAAAGAAGTTAAGCAATTGCCTAAAAGAAGTAGCAGAACCTATATTCAAATCCAAGAACCCTTACCCTAGCATCCTTACTTCGGTTACATTACTACACTATCTCTCTACACTGACACCAGACACAGCCATGCAAAACACTGATCTATGCCTAAATATGATGACAAATTGAAAAGGATCCCTTCTACGTTAAAAGCAAACTGGATAATTACAATTTAATGAAATTGGATGTGCTCTGGATAAAGGTCAAAGAGAATAAACACTCTTGCAACATGTGCTTAAATCAAGGAACAAAATAGAAGTGATTGATTTATAATAATTTATGAGCCTGACTGAAGAATACATTTCTTGCTTATATGATCATCATTCTTCTCAGTTGTCTATATCTTATCCAATATTTCACAACTCATTTAAGATTTTTCTCAAATCCAGGAACTTCACTGAAATATTTACCAAGCTTCTCTTGAATTCCTGTAAAATGCTGTTAACTACTATGGATATCTGTATGTCTGAAACATGGGGAATTATAACAAATTATGAATCTGTCTACTACACTGGATCAGAAGTTCTGTCTGGATGTGAAATAATATATATGTGATTATTTCTGGTAGTAATAAACTTCTTTCCAGCATTTCACAAAAGTAGAGTTAGTAATTTGGTGCGGAATTCAGCTCATTAAAACGTGTAACATTTAAAAAAATATGCTTAAAAAACACCCCACATTATCCTTATTCAGCAGGTCCTTGAATCGTGTGTCAGTACTGAAAGAGTAAATATGCAGAAAAGTACTTCCTATAGTCTTTTTAAAACATCAGGATATTTGTTTCAATAGAAATATCTCAAGGTTTTGATGTTATGAATATGTTCACACTTACACACAAAAAGAATGATATGGCAAATGTTGCACAATATTAACAACTGTGAATTCAGGCAGCGGTAGATCACTGTACTATTTTTGTAACTTCAGATTTCCAAAGTAAAGGGTAAAAAAGTATCACCTAAGAAAATAACAGCTTATCTTTCCTAATGAACCTCACTACTATTAATAATACATCCTCCTGTGAAGTTTTAACTAGTGTTCTCTTGAGATAGGGAAAAATTTTTATTCTGTCCATTACCAAATTTCCAGAGAATGCCCATGGAATTAGGAGAGTAAGAGAATGTTAACTTGGCTTTGAATAAATCCATTTGAAAGTGAGAGAGTAGATACATCTTTAGTAATAAAGTATAGACACAGATCTTTTTTAATATAAAAATTATATCATAAAGTATTCATAAACAAGGAAGTGAGCTTTTTTTCCCTTTTCCTATTATATAAAGACTAAAGTATGTTTTAAAAACTCTAAAATTGGGGTTGGAGCAGTGGCTCAGTGGTTGGAATGCTTTCATGGCACATACAAGGACTCAGGTTCAAACCCCAGCATGACATACAAAACTAAGTGTTGGAGAAACAAAGGCCAGATGAAAAAATAAATAAAATTGATTCTCTATCTTTCTTTTTCCTCCCTCCCTCTTAAAAAAAAAACTACTCTAAAATTTACTTTAACAAAAAGTGAAGTAGTTTATAAAAATTATCTGAGAAAAAATGAATAGAGTGGTTTGTAATTAACCCTGGGGGGATTAAATTTACACAGAACAAAAAAAATACTATCTACAAAATGAACTTTAAAATGCTACTATGAGGAACTGGAGTGGTGGCTCAGCGGTTATGGTGCTTGCCTGGCATGCTCAAGTATGCGAGTTCAAACCCCAGCACCACGTACATAACATACGTAACGAAGTCTCAGAACACCGAAAGCCACATAAAAAACTAAATAAAATTGATTCTCTCTTCCTCTCTCTCTCTCTCACTGTCCCTCTCTCTTTAAAAATAAATAAACAAATAAATAAATAAAAAAATAAAATGTTACTATGAGTAAGTAATCCAGCAATGTATTTGAAAATAAATTTTGGAATACTATATGTGATATCCTGTAATTTCTCATTATGTAAATAGTTTTCCATCTTGCTGTATAATAAATCTGATTCTGGGAAATAAAATTGAAAAAATAATTAAATGTTAAGTTCACAAATAAAATTTTCTTGGTACAGTACTAAAGAAGAGATATTTTAAATGCAAACAATGGCTAAAAACTGCTTCAAGATTGTATTTGCGGGCTGGAGCGGTGGCTCAGTGGTTTTGGGGCTTGCCTGGCAAGTACGAGGACCTGGGTTCAAACCCCAGCACCACGTACACAACTAAGTGTTGGAGCAACTAAGGCCATGTTAAAAACTAAATAAAGTTGTTTCTCTCTTTTTCTGTCTCTCTCACTGTCCCTCTCTCTTTAAAAAAAAAAAAAAAAAGATTGTATTTGCTACTCCTAAAGAAAAGTAATACCCTTGAGTCCAGTCATCTTTTTTATGGTTCTCATGCCAAAGTAAGCTTACCAGGAAATGGAACTTATTTTGGATGAGTACTGAGACATACAAATGCAACCTACAAAAATGGAAAAAAATCTGCAAATCATGTTTCTGATAAGGTATATATACTGAATATATAAAGGACTTATACCTCTGGTCTGGGGCCCACAGGTGCCCAGGATACACCCACCCAGAGCCCCCTACCCTTGCACCGCATGGGCCCAAGATTCTAGTCCTAAGCCAGCAGGCTCCCAGGACAATATGAGGACCCCTGCTTAGAGCTTCCCAGCTGCAACACATACCTGCCAGGTCCAGATATATTAGACATATCCCTGCCACCAAGATCTCAGGTCCCACTGCCATGCAGAGACAGGCCTGTTCTGGCCTGTCCCACATCTCCGAGACCCCAGGACACAGTGATGCACCCCTCACCACTGTGCTTCAACAATCCAGCAGGCTGTCCCCCCATCAACAAGTTACAGATCTATGCCCTGGAGCCTTGATCCAAAAGGAGCATCCAAATGCAGCTCCAGGCAGACACAGTTTTCTGGAAGAAGTTGGTCATCAGAGGAGTGATGTCGGACCTGACCCTTTGACCTGTGAAGAGAAGTAACTGAAGACCTGCCTTGCTTCAGCACAATGAACTTCAATTCAAAGATACAGAAGAAGGTATTTAAAAATGAGCAATCAGATTTGAAAAGGTTCACCTCAAACCCACAACATCCCAACCAAGGAGTCCACAGATAGGAAGCAGGATGAAAATGCTGGAAAAATTATCAATGATCTGATTACTGAAAGGAACAATCAAGTAAAAGATTTAATGAACAGATTAAGTGACAAAGCTCAAGAGATGAAAAAATCTATTATCAAAGAAATATATATGCTGAAAAGGGAAGTAATGGAGCTAAAATCTTCAGTCAATCATATCAGAGGAATGATGAAAGAATTTAATAATAGACTAACTTCTATTGAAAACAGAACCTCAGCTCTTGAATAAAAAACTTCTGACAATGAGGATAGGCTGAGTAAGCTTGAGCACACAGATGACAAAAAAGAAAAAAAAACTCAAAGCATGAGCAGAATTTTCAAAATGTCTGGGATGATATAAGAAGAAATAATATAAGAGTAATGGGGATACAAGAAGAAATTTAAATGCAATGAATGGCATAAAGAATATTTGTAACTAAATAGTTAAAGAAAAATTTTCCCATATTAGATTACAGTCAGATATACTCATCCAGAATGCATTTAGCACACCCAATAGGTCTAATGAAATGAGAAGCTCAAGAAGACACATCATATTCAGAATATGTAACAGGGAAATCAAGGAAAGAATATTAAAAGCTGCAAGAGAGAAATGCCAAATCACATTCAGAGGCAAACCAATAAGGATCACCTCTGACTCTTCATCTCAGACCCTAGAAGCAAGAAGATCTTCTTGGTCTTCCATATTTCAATCTCTGAACGACCACAACCTACAGCCAAGAATACTATATCCAGGGGTTGGGGAATTAGCTCAGTAGTAGAGCGCTTGCCTAGCACACTCAAGGTCCCAAGTTTGGTACTCAGTCCTGGGGGAAAAAAAAAGAAGAAGAAGAATACTGTATCTAGAAAAACTCAGCTTCATTAATTCAAAGGGAAAATAAGAACATTCATGATAAGATCAAACTTGCAACATTTATAAATAGAAAACCAGCATTACAAAGAATTCTCAAAGATAAATTCCAGATAGAAGAACAAGCAAATAATCCTCAAAAGCCACAAATTCAAAAAAAGTACCCACTATCAAAAGACAATGAAGACAGCACAGAATTCACTAATAAAACACAATAACTGTGAACCACAATCACATAACTGTCCTATCAATGAATGTGAATGTGCTCAACATATCAATCAATAGACATAGATTAGTACACTGGATCAAAAAATATAATCCAACAATAAGCTGGTTACAGGAGACCCAACTTAAAGTCAAAGACATCCACAGATTGAGGGTGAAAGGATGGGAAAAAATCTACCAGGCTTACGGCCCAAGAAAGCAAGCCGGTGTCGCAATACCTACATCCAATGAAGTAGATCTCGACCAAAATTTAATCAGAAGACATAAAGAAGGCCACTACATCATAGTAAAGGGAACAATGTCAGGAAGCCATAACCATAGTATATATCTATGCTTCAAACACCAACACTGCCAAGTAAGTGGAAAAGATACTCCAAGACATAAAACCACTATGGACCCCAACACAATAATACTGAGAGACTTTAATACTCCTCTTTCATCAATAGACAGATCATCAAAGCAAAAAATAAAAATAAAAAAATAAAGAGATCTCCAGCCTAAACAACTCCATAAATCAAATGGACTCAACAGATATCTATAAA
Source organism: Aplodontia rufa (assembly GCA_004027875.1). Classification (NCBI taxonomy): domain Eukaryota; kingdom Metazoa; phylum Chordata; class Mammalia; order Rodentia; family Aplodontiidae; genus Aplodontia; species Aplodontia rufa. The sequence continues at coordinate 26,567 of PVKS010023326.1, forward strand.
ATATTCCACTGCAATTTGGCTGAGTTTACCTTCTTCTCAGCAGCGTATGGCTCCTTCTCCAAAATAGATCATATTTTACTTCACAAAGGAAATCTCAGCAAATATAAAAAAGTAGATATTATCCCATTTATCCTATGAGATCATGATCCTAACAATTAACAGCAAAAATTATAACATAATAGATTCAAGGAGATACGGCAGCAGAAATCAAGAAATTCTTGGAAACTAACGAGAATCAGGATACAACATATTAAAACCTTTGGGAGAGCATGAAAGCATTCTTCTTCGTTTTTTTTTTTTTGTTGTTGTTTTTTTTTTTAATGATAAAGGGACAGAGACAGAGAAAGACAGAAGCAATTTTTATTTTAGTTTTTCACATGGCCTTTGTTGCTCAGATACTTCGTTGTGTACGTGGGTGCTGGGGTTTGAACCCATGTACTTGCGCATGCTAGGCAAGCGCCGTAACCGCCAGGCCACCGCTCCAGCCCCATGAAAGCATTCTTAAGGGGAAAATTTATAGCCCAAGTGCCTACATGAAAAATCAGGAGGCGGGGGGCTGGAGCAGTGGCTCAGAGGTTGCAGCGCTTGCCTGCCATGCGCAAGTACATGGGTTCAAACCCCAGCACCAGGTACACAATGAGGTGTCCAAGCAACAAAAGTCACATGAAAACTAAATAAAATTGATTCTTTCTCTCTCTCATTGTCCCTCTAAAATCAATCAATCAATCAATCAATCAGAAGAGATCTCATATAAATAAACTTATGCTCCACCAAAAATCCCTACAAAAGGAAGAACAATCTAATCCTAAAGCCAGCAGATGGAAGGAAATAATCAAGATCAAGATCAGAGGTGAAACAAACAAAAACAATAAAAGAATCAATGAAACAAAGTGCTGATTCTTAGACAAACTAAATAAAATTGCCAATCCCTACCCAATCTCACTAAAAGAACAAGGGAAATGAAGAAATTCAACAAAGCCACCATCACCTCTGACCCCACAGAAATCACAATGGATTATCAGAACCTATTTTCAAAAACTATAAGGCTCTAAATCAGATAATCTGTAAGACATGGAAAAATTTCTAGACACATGCAATATTCCCAAATTGACACAGGATGATATTGAAAGACTAAACAACTCAATAACATGCACTGAAATCAACATAGCAATTAATAGCCTTCCAAAGAAGAAAAGCCCAGGATCTGATGGATTCCCTGCTGAATTTTACCACACCTATGAGGAGGAACTAACACCTCTCCTTATTAAGCTATTTCAAGAAACTTAAAAGGAGGGAACTCTCCCAAACACTTTTTATGAGGCAACTATAACCCTGATAACAAAACCCAATAAAGACACATCAAAAAAAAGAAAACTACACACCAATATCCCTTATAAAGAACTTTATCCTTAATAAAGTTCTAGCAAACCACCTTTCTTTCTTTTTTTTTTTTTTTTTTAAAGAGAGAGGGACAGTGAGAGAGACAGAGAAAGAGAGAAACACCTTTATTTAGTTTTCACATGGCCTTAGTTGCTCCAACACTCGGTTGTGTACGTGGTGCTGTGGTTTGAACCCGGGTCCGAAACCGCTAAGCCACCGCTCCAGCCTGAAAACCACTTTCAAAAACACATTAAGAAGATAATTCATCACGATCAAGTATGCTTCATTCCAGGGATGCAAGGCTGATTCAACCAAGTCAATAAATGGGATTCATCACTTAAACAGAATTAAGGACAAAAATCATATGATCATCTCAATTGATACAGAAAAGGTCTTCAATAAAATCCAACACCCATTTATGCTCAAAACTCTAGAGAAGATAGAGGGATCAAAGGAAACTATCTTAACTATGTAAAGGCCATATGCAACAAACCCACAGCTAGTATAATACTAAACAGAGAAAAGCTGAAAGCATTTCCACTAAACTCAGGGACAAGACAAGGCTGTCTGCTCTCATCACTTTTATTCAATATAGTTCTCGAGACCCTAGCTGGAGCAATCAGGCAAGAGAAGGAAATCAAAGGGATAATAGGAAAAAAGGAAGATAAACTATCCCTTTCTGCTGATGACATAATTCTATATCTGGAAGATCAAAAAAAAAATTCTACCAGAAAACTGCCTGAGCTTATAAACAGATTTAGCAAAGTGGCAGGACACAAGATTAACACCCATAAATTAATAGCTTTCCTATACACTAACAGTAATAGAGCAGAAGAAGAAATAAGGAAATTAGTCCCATTCACAATACCCTAAAAAAACAAACTTGGGAATTAATCTAACAAGGGAAATAAAACCTCTACAATGAAAATTATTGAACATTGAAAAACAATTGAAGAAGACCTGAAAAGATGGCAAGACGGTCCAAGTTCTTGGTTAGGCAAAATTAATATAATTAAAATGGCCTTCTGCCAAACGTGCTATACAGATTCAAAGCAATTCCCATCAAGATACCAATGCCATTCTTTATTTTGTATTTTAAAAAATTTTTTGTTTGACATAGTCTTACATATTGGAGGGAATCATTGTTACATATTCATGCATACTTGAATACTGACAAAGTAAGTTAAGGTCAATCCTAGTCTAGGATCTCTCCCTCTTCATTCATTCCCCCATCTCCATGCCTCCTCTGTAATATCCCATACTATAGATAGAAATGAGCATATACATGTATATTAATTTTTTTAAGAAAGAGGGGAAAGTGAGAAGCAATTTTTATTCAGTTTTTCATGTGACTTTCATTCCTCGGACACTTCATTGTGTATGTGGTGCTGGGGTTTGTACTCGCGTACTTGCACATGCCAGGCAAGCATCGTAACCACCGAGCCACTGCTCTAGCCCCAATATATATTAATTTTTGACGTTTCTGAGTTTCTCTGCTTGCCTTTGTATAGTTTGGTTTCTCATTCGAGTTGAGTGTTCCCAGCTGTAATGAGTTTAACCCCCTCCCTTCTCCTTCCACCTTCATAGTTATGGTTACCCCAGTTTATGTGAAATTTCAACTTTGGTGGGTTTATTAATTAAACTAAGCTAATTTTCATCCTATTTTATGTCCAATGTCACTCTACAGGGATCAAAAACCCATTCTCAAATTCATCTGGAATAACAAGAAACCCAGAATAGCCAAAACATTAGTAAGCAAGAAAGATGAAAGAAGAGGATTTGCAATACCAAATCTAAAATTATACTATAGAGCTATAGTAACAGCATGGTATTGGTATCAAAATAGGCATGAAGACCAATGGAACAGAATAGCAGACTCTGAGACAAATCCACAAATCTTTAGACATCTGATATTTGAGAAAGTGGGGGATCAAAATATAAGATGTAAGAATGACAGCCTATTTAACAAATTGTGTTAGGCAAACTGGACAGCCATTTGCAGAAAACGGAAATTAGATCCTTATCTCTCACTTTACCCAAAAATCATATTAAAATGGATCAACAAACTAGGAATTAAATCAGCCTACCATATGAATGCTAGAAGAAAAATTAGGAGCAATACTCCAACATATGGGAGTTGGCAACAACTTCTTCAACAAGACTTCCAAACAGAAAGAATTAAAGTCAAGAATTACTGAGTGGGATGTCATTAAAAATGTTTGCTCAGCCAAAGAACTGGTCAAAACTGTCAAGAGAGAACCTATAGAATGGGAGAGAATCATGGCCTATGATTCCTGACAGGGGACTAATATTCAAATTTTACAAAGAACTCAAAAAATTGGATATCAAAAACATAAACAATCCAATCAATAAATCAGCAAGAGAGCTAAGCAGAAACTTCTCAACAGTGGAAATTGAGCAAGCCAATGAGAAAGTGTTCTAAATCACTAGTAATCAGAGAAATGGAAATCAGAACTCCATGAAGATTTCACCTCACTCCAGTCAGATTGCCAAAGATGAAGTGGGCATGTGAGAGATGGAAATTTTCTGGCAACCATCCATTCTCATTCTCCTACATCGCTGCTATGAATTTTCACTGATTTCAACTAACATCTGAGCACTTTTGCCTACAGATTGTTTTCATTTTTCAAGTGTAATTCCAATATATCTTGCATAGTAAAAATTTCTTCCCCAACTTCTCTATTGCTCTTCAAAGGCAAAGCAGTTTTTTGCTTAACTATTTTGTACTTCTCCTTTAGAATATCAAATTGTTCACTTACACAGTCGGTTTATACTTTTTCCATCTACATAAAATGAAAGTCAGAATAATTCTATGTATATGTGGCAGCCATCTAGGCAAAGAACTTATTTGGTGATTCTTTGTTGTTGTTTGGTTTGTTTTTGCTGTTAGTACTGGGAAATTGAACCCAGGAGTGCTCCATCTTTGAGCTGCATTCCCAGAACTTTTTTTAAATTTTATTTTGAGACAGTTGCTCACTCTGGCTTCAAACTTGCAATCTTCCCGCCTCCTGCCTCCTGTGTAGTTTGGATTACAAGGATGCATCACCATGTTTGACTCATTTAGTGATTTCTAATGAATATTCACCTCAAGAATTCTTATATAACTTGATTGTATATATCTTCATGAAGACTGATCCATAAAGAACTCATAAAAACAATACATAAATGGCCCCAGATACTTATTTGAATTCTTAAAGTATTTCTAGATAATGTACATGTCTTCTTAAAAGTTCTATCATTAGGGCAGGAGCAGTGGCTTGGTGGTTGAAGCATTTGCCTGGAATGAGTGAGGACTCAGTTTCAAACCCCAGTACCACATACACAACTAAGTGTCAGAGAAACAAAGGCCACACAGAAAAATAAATAAAACTGATTCTCTCTTTTATTCTCTCTCTCTCATTCTCTCCCTCTCATAAAAAAAAAGTTCTATCTTTAGTCTTATAGTTATAGTTCTCTTCTATATTTGCCAATATTTTAAAATTCTGATTAGACCATATAGTTGAAACATTTTTTCCCTTAACTGGATGATTACAAGGTTGCTGTTATACCTACTTATATCTATATCTATATCTAAGATAAAGACATTGACTATGATAGCCTGACTCATCCTTAAGCCACAGCTATTTTTGTCACCACTCAGTCACTAATTCTTAACTCTTGACTCAGGTGACTAAGACTACTAGCGGTTGGTTAGTAAGCTTAAATAAAGCAAAGTTTTGGGGGTTTTTTGTTTTTTTTTTTTTTAAGAGAGAGAGGGACAGTGAGAGAGACAATCAATTTTATTTAGTTTCTCATGTGGCTTTCATTGCTCTGACACTTCATTGTGTATGTGGTGCTGGGGTTTGAACCTGCATCTTTGTGCATGCTGGGCAAGCACCATAACCAATGAGCCACTGCTCCAGCCCCAAGAATCACTTTTCTAAAAAGACATATATATAAAGAATACTATACTGCATGGCAAAAAGAGTCATACTCAAAACTGATTTTTTTTTTTTAAAGAGAGAGAGAGGGACAGTGAGAGAAATGAGAAAGATAGAATCAATTTTTTATTTAGTTTTTGACATGGCTTTAGTTGCTCTGAGACTTTGTTGTGTACATGGTGCTGCGGATTGAACTCATGTACCTGCACATTCTGGGCAAGTGCTGAAACCATTGAGCCACCACTCTAGTCCCCAAAACTGATTTTTTTAAAAAGTTAAAATAAAATGAAAATTTAGAGCAATGTTTATACACACACACACACACACACATTCATACAAATACAATTACTTATATAAAACAAGAATTAAAAGACTAGTATTGGGGCTGGAGCTGTGGCTTGGCAGTTGCAGCACTTGCCTGGCATGCACGAGTACGGAAGTTCATACACAACGAAGTATAGGAGCATTGAAGGACACAGGGAAAACTAAATAAAATTGATTCTAACTTTCACTATCCCTCTCTCTTAAAAAAAAAAAAAAGACTAGTATTGAGTATCTCTAAAAGTTAATCTTAAAAAGTAAACTGTTTTATTAGGTTGGTAATTCAATATGCTGTTATGAAGTAAGATATATAGAACATTCTCTGTCGCCACCCCGCAGGGTTCTGGAGCGGGGAGTGGCGGAACGGCCTCGGGGAACCTTAGCCGTTCCCCGGGGGGGCCAGCAGGACACTGGGAACCGGG
>PVKS010023327.1:0-32529 GCA_004027875.1 Aplodontia rufa
TAAGATGTAATGCTTTACAATCTAATACTTTTTTTAGAGTTATAAGGGGAAGGGGAAGGGAGGGATAAGGGAGGGTAATTGAGGGGGCACTCCTGGGGATAATTGCAAAATCCAGAATATATGCATATTTTATACACATTTTATATTATTTTGTTAAAATCATGTAAGTTTGCTCAAAATAAAAAATTAAAAAAAAATGAAAAACTAAATAAAATTGATTCTTTTTCTCTCTCACTGACCCTCTTCTTTAAAAAAAAATAAAAATAAAAATATATTTTTTATCCTAATGCCTTTGCCAAATCACTAATGATGTCCATCTCACATCCATTGATTAAATACTTCTAAGGAACGATAATATTCAAAAGCCCAGAAAACTGTTGTGTTGGTAGTACTGGAAAAAGGAGAATTCAGAATAATCTATCGTTAAGACGAAGGAGTTGGTTATTAGAAATAAAACAAGTTATGACAACTCAGGAGCAACAATACAATGGTGTAAAGTCTTTTAGAAAGGGATAGAAAGGGTCTAGAGTGGGGGAGGCATTGACCTCAGGAGAAAAGTGACCTAAGTGTAGTGGATGTCTAACCCAACTGAATTAAGATCCAAGCAAAGACTAAGCTACTAGATGGACTCCATCGCCAGGAGCTCTGCCTGTGGAGGGCTGATAGTAAGTTATTAATAAAATAATGAGAAGATTGCATGATCGCAAACTAAGAAGTGATTAGAAATGGAGCAACACTTCCCTTTGGAAAAGGGTATATGAGGAAGTTAACATAAAATTATACCACAGATGATTAGAGAAATATTCTGAATTCTATATAAAATTATTAAATTGAAACTTCTTAGAAGCTTCTTAATTCTGTGTTTATCTGTTGTTTCTTCTATGTGCTTTGCTTTAAATTGGTGTACAGAACATGTCATGGAGCTCCGTGTCCAGGTTACCACAGTTATTGCTCTAGGCCCATCTGTATGAGAGGACAGAGCATAATGAGAGAAGAATGTGAAGTCTACAGAAATAAATGTGAGGTCATAAGTACCTTAAAATCTTTTAAAATCTATACAGCTAAATCATTTAATTTAAAGACAAGGACTGGTGCAGTGGTTCAGCAGTTACAGCGCTTGCCCAGCATGCACCAGTTCGTGGGTTCAAATCCCAGCACCACATACACAATGAAGTTTCAGAACAACGAAAGCTACATGAAAAACTAAATAAAATTGATTCTGTTTTTCTCTCCCATTGTCCCTCTCTCCTTTAAAAAAAAAAAAAAAAAAAAAGAACGAACAACAGCCTAGAGCCAAAGCTGGTAGAGAACTGAGATTTTCCATCATCCAAGCCTGTCTAATTTTCATGATGCCAGTGCCTTCAATTCATTTACTCAATGACTGCACCCAGATTTTGTTCCTTCATGTTTGAGAAAAAGGAAATCTGGTAAATTCCATTCTGGTAAAGGTGAGAGTGTGAATTGTCTCCAGTGTATCTTCTAGCTTGAAAGTTCCAGTGTGTTCAGAAATGTGACTTTTGATTTATATAACTTGCAGGGGTGAAATATAGAAGAATCAAGAGAATGGGGTGTGGACAATATGGGTTTAATTCTGGTTTAAGAACAAATGCATGTAATATTGTTACTTTATATGCATTTAAGATTGTACAATAACTCAACTCCTTAATAAAAAGTTTTTAAAAAAAAAAAAAGTTCCAGTGTGGAGGAAAATATTTCTTCTGCATAACTCACAGAAGGATTGCTTTCTAGTGTTTTGCCCTTGGAGATGCAAACTAAATATTTGCGCTGTCAAAGCTGTGGTTGAATCCCTTCCAATCTGGACTGTTCCCTGCCTAATTAAGTATTTAATATCCATTATTTGCCACTTTGGTGAAAATGGCTGGAATTCCAGCTGCTCTACAACCTCTCATCTGCTGCTGTCTGTGACAAGGAGACATATGCTAACGAAGGTCTAACAGCTTCGCTGAAGGCCAAGCACAACACATCTGGAGGAGCCTCAGAAGAGCCCCAGCCTCACAATTCACTCACAATTCTGAGAGGGCAGCAGTCTGCAATGAAGCCAAGGCAAGAATTGGTAATATACATAGCATCAACCTCTTAGGGAAACTGTCAGTACTGCAAGCAATATTTAGAGGGGAAAAAAATGCCAAGCTACTAATGTTGAGAATGTGGATGAATTCCAATATGATTTGGACTTTAAAAAAAATAAAATAAATCCTTTTAAGTCTTTTAAGGAGCTTTTCCAATTTGGCTTTAGGAACATATGACAAAACTGTAAAAGTTGTTTATGCTGTGGAAAAAATATAAGCTATCTTCCTTAAATGATCTCTAGAACAATCTATTCACTATGATGGAGACTTTACTATTGCAGGCAAGCAAGCAGCTGAGGGGATACTGTTATTTATTTTCTTCATGTTTGAGTAACCAGACAGGTCTGACTAGGAAAGACTGGAAACATTTCTTATTGAAAGAGAAAATGTAAATGACATCTAAAATGTAAATGACATCTATTGCTGTCCACTATGGAATTCCTGGGAGCAATGTGACACTAGAATAAATAAGGAAACTTCAGTCTCTGCCTCTGGATTGGGGCAGGGCATTAGGCAGACCAAGGGTGGAAAGGAACAACCAATCAGAAGCTGGCAGACAAGCCCCAATGGCATCTCCTAATCACCTGATGATTGACAGAGTCACCACCCAATTCCCAAAGGACAAGACACCCAAACTTCCTCTGCTCACCCCAGACTACAAAGTTGCTGCCCAACCAGGGCCATGTGCTACTTCCCCAGCCTGCCCTCACTCTGGAAGACTGGTGAGCCTGGCCCAGGAGCCACCAATCCCAATAAAATGGTTTTTCCTCAGATCCTCTTAGGTTTGACCCTCCTTTTTAGAAAACCTGTGCCTGAATTTACACCTGCATTCTGATTTTTACATAAACATCTGAATCAACATTTCTTCTGTGGAAAAACTGATATTGTTTGTGAGGTGAAAACACAGAAATATACATGCACACACATAGGCACATCCTTAACACTATGTAATCATTCCCCAAAGAGAAGTCCTAATATGAAAATAATTATTTCCCAAGCACTAAAATATTTTCCATTTTTGCAAAAATTATTGCTTAAAGGTTCTGGCAACTAAATCAGCATTTTATGAAGTGTGTTTGAAAGTTCAACATTTCTCAAGTGATTTTCTAAGGTTTCTTTAAAAAATAATTGATTAAAGTATAGTGTTACTGAGGTTTAATAACCCCACGTAATATAGCTTGTTGATCAAAATTATGTTTCATAACTGAAGGACCCCATAACATACTAACCTGAACAGTCTGTTTCCAAGAGGGGAACATGAGGCACATAATTCTCCAAAATTCTTTACGTACATGGCTGTGAACTACAAGCCTGCTATATTATGGTCACTTTGTAACAGTGATTAAACAGAGGCATTTCATTCTTCCCAGGGAAGTTAATCTTGTTTTTTATCATTGGTTTGTAATGTGCCTATCTTGGTTAGTGTCCTTAAAATCTAGACAGAAAAAAAGAATCTCTCAACTTTCTCTCTATGTTAATTACTGGACATAAGAAAACAACAACAAAAAGTTAACTTACACTTCCCTCAGGGAGTGTGAATAAGAGGAAAGATAGAGAGCAGGAAAAAGAGTGATCCAAATACGCTTTTAACCTAACAATAGGGGCAATAGTAGCAGAGTCATAACTCGTCTGTCATATGGGTAAAACACAGCAGATTGGATCTGTCTATCAGTGAGATAAAGAGATCAGGCACTGGAATCTCACAGGAGACCCACTGCAAATAATGTGTTATGTGGATCAAATTGTATGCATATTTTAAAATCCACATTTCTTTTTATTGTACCAACACTGCCAGATTTGCCAGAATCCTCAACATATACTCGTTAGAATGTACTACAGAAAGAATGCTAAGTGAATGGCTCACTCACAACTCCTCTTTTCTGAGAAGGAATTTCCCAAATATTTGCCTCTCCCTTCACCAGGTCAACCACATGATTCACAGTATTCTCCTGAATAGTAAAGGAGACATCCCCCCTGCCCACTATGCCTATAGAAAAGAATATTCAATGTCTCTTATTCTTTTGATGCCACAGATGTGCACATTGTAAGGCAGAGGAAGTCTTGATAGTTTTGCCCTCTTGAACCTTTCTTAAAAATTTTCCAGGTCTGCAAAATCAGGCAAAATGGGACTGCAGTATGGGCTTCCGGCCCACTGAGGCAACTCCACTAGATCAGCGGACATAAGAAAGATATGGAAGAAATTGAGAGATCTGAAGCTAATAGACATTAAGATGAATCTGGAAGACTAATAGAAAGCAGGTGTTATCCAGGACCCATTGAAAACGACCACAGAATGTCAAGGAGTAACCTTTCCACCAAAGATAAGCATTCTCGGGTTGCTAGCTGGCATTTTAGGAAGAACGGAAAGCAAAGGGAAAGACTGGCCAGGCACCAGAACAATTTTATCTAAAAAAGGCTGTACATCAGCATCATCTGAATATCACTAAAACATTTTTTTCCAACTGATTACCAACTAAAAATTTAGGGTGTTCAACATCACTAGTAATTAGGGAAATACAAATCAAAATTACACTGAGATTTCATCTCATACCAGTTAAAATAGCAGTCATCAAAAATACAACTAATAATAATTCTAGAGAGGATGTGGAGAAAACAAACACTTTTACACTGTTGGTGGGACTATAAATTAGAACAAAAATAATGGAAATCAGTAAGGAGGTTCCTCAAAAGACTAGGCATGGAACCATCCTATTACCCAGTTATACCACTCCTTGGTATTTATCCTAAAGAATTAAAGTCATCATACTACAGTGTTACATGCACTCCAATGTTTACAGCAGAATAATTCACAATAGATAAATTATAGAACCTACCTAGGTGTCTATCAGTGGGTGGATAGATAAAGAAAATGTGGCATACATACACAATGGAGTTTTATTTAGCCATAAAGGAAAATTAAATCATATCATGTGTAGGAAAATGGATGGGGTTAGAGACCATTTTGTTAAGTGAAATAAATCAAACTCAGAAAGTCAAGGTTCACATGTTTTCTCTCATATGTGGAAGATACAGAGGAAAAAAGGAAAAGAAAGGTGTGTTTGAGAGTTCATGAGAATCAAAGGAAGATTAGCAGAGAAAATTAGCCAAGGAATGGGAGATAGGGAAGTAAAGAGAGATGCTGGGGAGTGATACTGGCCAAATCATATTGTTACATTGTGTGCATGTATGAATATGTAGCAACAAATCCCATTATTATGTACAATTATAATGTACCAATAAAAATGGAGGTAAAATAAATAGAAAAAAAAGTTTAGGGGAAATACTAGATTTATTATAGACTAAATAAAGACATTCCATGTTTTCTTCACATCTCAGTTGTAGTAGAAGTTTAATCTACAACCAGTATTTACCCTCCAGGAAATCAAGGCAATAATCACATGTCCTTATTAAGAACATGACATCTATTAAATTATGGGAAGTAGGGAAAATACTAACCAACTCCACCATCTCACATTAGAGATCAGCATTCATTTTTACTTGGAAGAATAACTGATCATCTAAATAAAATATACAGTTTTTATATAGTCTAGTCAGCTTATCTCCTCAATTATCACCACCTGGTAAGAAAACTTGTCACAATGAAGGGTTAGAACTCAGAGCAATGAGGGATGCTTAATTCTGTTTCTCTGTTACATGAAAATACCACAAAATAAACCTAAATTAGTCCAGTTGTATCATGACCTGACAAATCCAGATGTGACTGAAATAACCCTCAACTCTTTGACATTTAAACAAATATGACAAAAGAAGAAAAGAATGCAACTGAGTTCAGATGCTCAAGTATCTAGTTCTGTTAGAAATTCATATAATCCTTCTGAGATTGTTCTTTTTGTAAAATTAAGGTTTTTTTTTAATCTGACAAGTGTTAGAAGGATGGATAAAATGGAGGAAAATGAGTGCAAGAAATATTCCTATTTTTAAATATGTAACTTAAAAAAAGTGTAAATCTGCCTTAAATGAGTGTTGGTAACCTGGCCCAATTCCTATTGGACAATGAATCAACAAATAATTACTAAAAATTTAAAAATAATTAAAAAAAAACAAAGGATCTATTTGGATGCTACCACTGAATGGGAGGACTGAGGGTCAATCCATAGCAGGAAGGAAAGTTTTCTTGTCAAAGGTATGAAAATTCTAAAATTGTGTTACTTCCTATGATAATACAGAGACATCAGAAGCCATTCATTTCAACTAGAAAAGACCACCAGAAAGTGAGTTAGGGCCTTCATCTCATATATCCCCAAATTGGGGTTGTCAGATTCTATAGTGAATATACAAAGTAGTAAAATCACAGTGAAACAGACATTTTGTTCACAACTTGTGAGGTTACAGTAGAAGCTGCTGGCCAGATACAGTTATCTAGGGCAGATGACTACCACCTCGTGCCTATGCTTCTCAGCCATGTTTTGAATTACCTGCTACCATATGGAAAAACTGTGACCAACAAGCTGTGAGTAGAAGGGATGTATGCAACTCCCAGGATATTGTCTTAAAGTGATCAAGCAAGTGCTATTTATTCTTTCCTTCTTCCAAATGACCAGATTTCAGGAAGTACACCAAATTATATTGGTCCAAATAGACAAAGGCAATACCCTAAGGATGGTGACAGTATAAAATAAAAGACACTTGGGTCCCTGATAACCATGAAATAGCAAAAAAAAAAAAAAACCTTTACTATTTATTCCAGATTGTTGCATAAAAGAAAAATAATCTTATATCTTTCCTACATCAATATTATTTGTTGTATTTATTACAGTGTTCAAAGTGATCTCTAATTAATTAGAGGGGTTTACTTATCTGGGCTTCCCAAGGTTAATTCATTCAACAAATATTTTCTGATTAGGTTTGAGGTCCAGCTTCCAGACAACAAGAAATACTTAACCATCCTGTAGCACTTTCCACATATTTGAGATCATTGCATATGAAGAGAGCAAAGTAGAAACTCATCTATTCCACATGTAGAGCTAAACAGGGGAATTTTGCAAGAAAGATATTCACTGGTCCATGAGCTCTCTAATATAGTTGCTTCTAAAACACCTGGAGAAACTCTTTTAACACAGTACTTCATCACACAAGAAAGTACAAAAGAATTATCTTTATGGTGCACAAACACAACCTACACACATACACATCCACATTCACACACACACACACACACACACACACACACACAGAGGCAGCATTTACAAATATTATACCAGAGTCAATGTCTCACTTCCTCCTTTCAGTGCTGAAATACCTCTTATTCAGTGCTTCCCAATGTAATAGCTCACATCATAATTAATTGTACAGGTCTTAACTTTGTCCAGAGACTGTAGGTTCTTGGCAGAGAGGTTATTCTCATTCTCTTTAGTATCTCAATAGTAAATTATACAAGGCTTCAGACAAAATGGAACTTATATATACTTGTTGGATAAGTGATTGAACAACTGAATAAATGAATAAGTAAATGACCATTTGGAGGGTCATCCCAGGGAAAGAGAGAAAGGAACTTAAAGACAGCTTGTCAGCTGTCTGTTCATAGAATAAATGTGCTTAGAAAAAAAAAAACAAAGTAGGAATCATTAGCCATAACATTAATGACCACTTAGTGAGAAACTACTTGTAAGTCTACAAAAGCATTTGCAAGGCAATAGGTCAACTCTTTCAAATATTAAAAATTGTATCTGTTTATTCACTTATGTAAAGTACCTCAATATCTCTTATGAAAAAAGAGTTCTTTCATCTGTCCAATAACAAAATGTAGCAAGGGACAAAGCTGTGTTTCTTTCAGACTCGTTATAATTACAGGTTGCATTGAAGTTTACCAATTCTACTGGAAATTTTAAGTGCTCAGAGTGTTGATTTGTCAAAATTCACCCCGTAAATGTAATTGGAAATGAAGCTTTAATCAGATTCCTAAGGAAATCATAGCCTGCTTGGGACAAAAACCAAGTTACTTTAGAGCTTAAACCTTGATCCTCTACATCTGCTGCAAATACACATACCTGACAACCATTTGGGATAAGCACCCAAAGGGCTATCCAAACACCAACAGCCCATCAGACATTTGTAAGAGAAATGACATTTTCTTTAATATAAATGATTAAGGAATATTGGCCTTTTTCCTCTGAAATATCCTTTATAATGCAAACCAAATGTTTCTAAACATAGAAAACAGCATGTCTATCACTATCCTCTGTAGGTGCTATTCATATGTGATAAACTATGCTTTGAAATTGTAGTTTAATTGAAATATAGTGTAGTGTGAGCATACTTTTATAAAATGAAGGACTTGTATTTGATGATCTCTGCAAATTCCCTTTCAGCTCTGAAATGATTTCTCCACAATCATCCATAAATCCCAATGAAAATGCCATCCTAAGGAAAGTCAATACAACCTTACTTAAAATTTTGTCCTTTACTTTTTGTAAGTCATTTTACAAAGTAAGTTATTAGGGATTTTAGAAAGAAATTTTCAAAGTCAACAGTTGCAAAGACATAAAATGATAGCACTAACTTGTAATGTGAAGGAAAAATGCTATTTCATATAGCAGTTATAGTTACATGGCAGTTATTGAGAACATTGGGGCAATTTTGCACATCCAAAAGCCTTGATATTTTCCAATCCTGTACAATTATAATTCAAGCAATTACTAAATTCGATCTGCAATTTAACTATCTACTGACATTTTTATATGCAGCTGCACAGGATTTCAAATAATGGATGTATTAAACTCTGCCCATGTGCCATTCCAACAAATAACTCTTCAATAATTCAGGATGGATGAAGGTCCAGTGTGTCTATCATTTCCCAAATTTTCTGAGCAATTGGAATTCTACATTTTTCACATGCTATTCTGCCTAGAATCATTTAGGGCAGAGAAATTAATAGTCCCAAGAAAGATTGGTTAGAAAAGCAAAGATGCTGCAATCTGGAGAATATTAAACTCCTGGATTGAATTTGTCATATCTGTGATTTCCTGGATGTCTTTTAAATCTTCAGCCATTATTTTTATAGAAAATAATACTTTTTAAGTTTTTCTGCTAATCACTTTCCAAATACATATCTATTCCCACACATGAAAACAAGCCTAAGTGTTCACCTATCAGTGGGTGGGAGCTGAGAAAAAGAGAAAATGAAAAGAATATCTTTTCCTTTTCAACACTGTGGTGCCAGAATCTCTATGCTACAGGCATCAAGAGCAGTTTGGTCTTGTATGCCTGTGTGATGAAATAATAATTTTAGAAATAACCAAGATTTTTTCTCACTCACAATTCCTCAGTCCCCTAAGTACACTCCCTAGTCCTCACCAAGATAACCCATACATCCACACTTACAAGGAGAAGATTTCATAACCCATACATCCACACTTACAAGGAGAGGATTTCATAACCCATACATCCACACTTACAAGGAGAGGATTTCATAACCCATACATCCACACTTGCAAGAAGAGGATTTCATAACCCATACATCCACATTTGCCAGAAGAGGATTTCATAACCCATACATCCACACTTACAAGAAGAGGATTTCATTCTCCCAGACAAGATGTTTCAGCAGGACAGCAAAGGAAGAAAAACCAGATGGTCTCCATTATGCTTAAACGGTATTTAAGTCATTGGGAAATATGAATTTAGAAAAGAAAATAATGTTACATTTTCTTGTATGCCAAACATGGGGGAGGGTGATATATGAAATTTGCACATAGTATACCAATAATGAAGAAATCACTTGTTTGTCCTGTTACAGCAGGACAAAACAAACAAACAGCAGGACACATTTACTTGGAATGTCTGAACCACATATGCCTAGGTAGGTTCTTATTTCTTAGCCCTGAGGCACAGTGATATTCTTCTCTGAATCCTGACCCATTTCTAAGTTTTCAATGGAAGGCAATATCCTGAAGAGTTTATATTTCTAGGGTTCTCTCACTCACCCTTCCCTGCTAAGATGTCAACATCCCTTTATCAAGTTTAAAAGGGAAATTTCACTGTATATCAGAAATATAGTACCTTTCAAAGAGTCCCATAGATCCCACTCTACAAATGATGCTCACCTAAAAAACAAGGAATCCAGAATCTTACATTGACCATCACACCTAAAAATACTGACTTCATAACAAATGTTCTCTGAGTCTGGTCTTCATTTTCTAACATTTATCTAGCTATGCCACAGGATTCTAATGGAGAAATGAAGTAATATAATAAAATGCATTAAACCTTAAAGCATACTAAATTATATGAATTGGAAATTCAGAAACATTTTTAATCCTAAATAAAAGTGTGTGCACTCACATTTATAGGCTTAGTAACTTTTTGTTTTGATGCTGCAGCCTTTTTCTTTTTGAATTTCAAGTACTGGGGAATTAAGATGAAAGCAATCACTGACCAAAGAAGGCAAAGAAAGTTGACTGCTGTTTATTTCAGCAGTGCCCACATCATCCTGGTGCTTGATAACTCTTCATATTCTACTTTAAACTGCCTAGGCAGCACTCCTACCAAAAGTTCTTCTTATAAAATGTTGCTTTCTAAATTATGCAGATGTGTAGTAATCTACATTCTGAAGTCCTGAAGAGAATCAGGTGAAGCTGCCAACATTTTAAAACTAGAATCATCTTTCACAGCTCTGGTACCGTCAATGTTTTATTTTTGAACTTATAGGAGTTACATGACTGAGCCCTTCTTCATGATAATCTCAAGCTTTTTACTCACGATATGCACACCTCTCTATGTTTGTTTTACTTCAGCAAAACATTGTTTAAAAAAATTTGCAATCAGGAGAATCAAAAGACCCTTTCAAAAAGTAAACATTTATACTGTGCTTCTGAACATACTACATTTCAAATCAGATAATTAACTTTTCCAGGGTGGTTAATTTAATAAACTTCAGAACCATATCTCGCACCTACCACTAATTTTTTCTGTCTCTGAGTATAGTCTTCATTCAAAATGTTATAGTTAATTCTGTTACATAAACCTTAATGAACACTAATCTTGTTACCTGACCAAAAAACAAAGACTATATGATCACCCCAATAATTGTAAGAAAATCATTTGATATATTATAATATCTATTCCATACTTTTAAAAAGTTTGCTATACCTCTTTAGTATGATAACTAATAACAAGCTCAAACTAGTAGTTGAGATTTTAATAGAAGCACAATTGTTGAAAGTGAAAAGGATCTGGCAATGCCTGGTGTTACCACTACTCAACGTTGTCCACTAAATTGTAAGCTAATGCAATAAAGGGGTAAAATATTAAAGACATGGTTATTATTTCATCTTGACATGATCAGTTACCTGGAAAATCCTGGAGAGCCTTGGAATAACACTTTTTATACTAATAATTAATAATAAAGTTTAATAAAGTGAGCAAAACAATAAATACTATCCAAGTCCCATGCAAAATATAAACTTCACTGAGAAATGAAAAAGATGACTTGAGTAAGCATAGAAATATACCAAGTTCCCTGTAAAAAACTTGTTATAAAAGAACTCACTGTAACACTATTTATCATTATAATGAAAGTGGAAACAACTAAATATTTGACAATAGGGAATAGGTAAAATAAAGTATGGTAGAGTCATATAGCATAGTATGAACAGCCATAAAAATATGTAAAACAAAAATATTTCAATTTTGGAAAAATGTCCAAGATAGATGGTAAATTTTTAAAAGAAATTCATGAAACATTTCTGTAAAAAAAGGTATATTTTGTGTATGCACACATACAAATGTACCCATAAAATAAAACTATGAGATAATCACCCTTCAAAATGTGTTGTGTGATTATAATCATTACATTGTATAAAAATAGGTTTATTTGCATTTCATTTGTACTATTTTTCATTTTATACAACATGTATTATTATATTTGCAATAAAAATTAAAGCAGGGAGGGGGCAGGAGGGGAAGGGTAAGTGTGGGAGAATAGGGTGGGCTCTAGGGGTAAATCTAATTTTAAGAATATATACATATATTATTTCATTGGATGCATTTTTGATTGTACAATAACTAAATTACTTCATAAAAAATTAAAACATACATGATTTTCTTAAACACAAATTTTATTATTGATGGAACAGGTTTCATATAGTTGCCCCCCCCCAAAAAAGATATAAATAAAATTAAAATTAAAACAACTTTAGTGGTATAAGTTGAACCCTGCTTTTTAGAATTCCTTGTTATTCCAGGTTTAGTCAAGAGTCACCATTATGGTAATGTTTTCTGCTACACTTCAAAGCACAGTTAAAAAAAACACATATAGTTTCAATGTATGTCAAGTACTTTATTCTTTCAAAGATAATTTCATCATTAATTGCTTAATTATTTCATTCTCACCCCAAACTCCATTACTCTTATATATTCTTAGTGGGAATGTAAATTAGTACAGCCACTGTGACATACAGTATGGAGATTCACTTAGAAATTAAAAATAGAATGACCATCTACTCAGGTCTTCTGCAATTTCTTTTTTTAGTGTTTGATAATTTTCACTGTAGAGGTCCTTAATATCCTTTGTAAGGTTGATGCCCAAGTATTTCATTTTTTTTGAAGGAGATGGTGAATGGGGCAGATTTCCTGATTTCTACTTCCGCAGACTTGTTGCTGGAGTAAAGGAAAGCTAGTGATTTTTTGGTGTTGATATTTGGGGCAGGTTTCCTGATTTCTACTTCCACAGACTTGTTGCTGGAGTAAAGGAAAGCTAGTGATTTTTTGGTGTTGATATTATAGCCAGCCACTTTGCTGAAATCACTGATAAGCCCTAGAAGTCTTCTAGTTGAGCTTATTGGGTCTTCTAGGTAGAGGATCATGTCATCAGCAAATAGAGACAACTTGACTTCCTCTTTTGCTATACGAATTCCTTTGATTTCCTTGTCTTGCCTGATAGCTCTGGTAAGGGTTTCAAGGACTATATTGAATAAGAGTGGTGAAAGTGGACAACCTTGTCCTGCTCCTGAATTCATTGGAAATGCCTTCATTCTTTCTCCATTGAGCATGATGATAGCTATGGGTCTGTCATAAATGGATCTTACATAGTTGAAGTATCTTCCCTTCATCCCTATCTTCTCCAGGGTTTTGAGCATAAAGGGGTATTGAATTTTATCAAAGGCCTTTTCTGCATCAATTGAGATGATTATATAATTTTTATTTTTAATTCTGTTTAAGTGGTGAATTACATTTATTGATTTGCTTATATTGAAACAGCCCTGTTTTCCTGGAATGAAACTCACTTGATCATTATATATTATCTTTTTAATGCACTTTTGGATCCGATTAGCAAGAATTTTATTAATGATTTCTACGTTTTTGTTCATCAGGGAAATTGGTATGTAGTTGTCTTTTCTTGATGTGTCTTTGCTGGATTTTGGTATCAGTGTAACATTTGCTTCATATAAAAGTGTTTGAGAGTGCTCCCACCCTTTCAATTTCATGGAAGAGCTTATAAAGGATTGGTGTTAACTCTTGTGTGAAAATTTGGTAGAATTCTGCTGTATATCCATCCAGTCCTGGGCTTTTCTTTCTTGGAAGGCCTTTTGACTGCTGCTTCGATTTCACTACCTGATATAGGTTGGTTTAGATTTTCATTGTCCTCCGATGTTAATGTGGGGATATTGTATGTGGCCAAGTATCTGTTCATATCCTCCAGATTATCAAAGTTGGCAGACTATAAATTTTCAAAACAAGTTCTGATAATCTTCTGGATTTTGGTTGAGTCTGTGGTGATATCTCCATTTTCATCTTTGATTTTGTTGATTTCCTTCACTTCATTCTTCTTTTGGTGAGGTTGGCAAGGGATCTGTCAAACCTGTTTATTTTTTCAAAGAACCAACTCTTTGTTTTGTTGATAATTTATAATTTTTTTTGTTCTCAATTTCATTCATTTCAGCTCTGATTTTAGTTATTTCCTGACTTCTATTAGCTTTGGGATGGCAGAATTAATATAATAATAATGGCCATTCTACCCAAAGCGCCCTATACAGATTTAATGTAATCCCCATCTAGATACCAATGTCATTCTTCACAGATATAGGAAAAGCAATTCTCAAGTTTGTACGGAATAACAGAAGACCCATATTGCCAAAACATTACTCAGCAAGAAGAAAGAAGTAGGGGTATCTCAATACCTGACCTGAAATTATACTACAGGGATATAGTAATAAAAACAGCATGTTATTGGCATCAAAATAGATTTGAAGACCAATGTAACAGAATAGAGGATTCTGAGAAAAAAAACCCATACCTTTAACTATCTGATATTTGATAAAGAGAGCAAAAACATAGTGTGGAAGAAAGCCTGTTCAACAAATGGTGTTGGACAAACTGGAAAGCCATGTATAGACAACTGAAGCTGGATCCTTACCTTTCACCCTGCACAAAAATTAAATAAATGGTTAAAAGATCTGGATATTAAGCCAGGAATTTTAAATTTGCTAGAAGAAGAAGTAGGATCAACACTACAGGACATAGGGGTCAGTGCTGCCTTCCTTAACAAAACTCCCATGTCACAATCATTAAAGTCAAGAATAAATGAATGGGATACAATTAAACTAAAAAGCTTTTGCACTGTTAAAGCATTAGTCAATAGTTTCAAGAGAGATCCTACAGAATGGAAGAAAATGTTTGCCTCCTACACCTCAGACAGAGGGCTAATATCCAGAATATACAAAGAATTCAAAAAAACTAAACACCAAAATCATAAATATTCCAATCAATAAATGGGCTATGGAACTAAAAAGAAACTTCTCACCAGAGGAAGTCCAGAAAGCCCAGAAACATGAGAAAATGCTCTACATCACTAGCAATAAGAGAAATGCAAATCAAAACTTCAATGAGATTCCACCTCACTCCTGTCAGAGTGGCAAAAATGAAGAATACAAACAATGACAGATGCTGGAGGGGTTGTGGGAAAAGAGGAACACTGTTACAATGCTGGTGGGACTGCAAACTGGTTCAGCCACTCTAGAAAGCAGTGTGGAGACTCCTCTAAAAATTAGGGCTGGATCCGCCTTATGATCCAGCTATCCCACTCCTGGGTATCTTCCCAAAAGTGTTAGAATTGGTGCATTATAGAGATACAGCTTCTTCAGTGTTTAGAGCAGCTCAATTTACTATAGCAAGACTATGGAACCAACCCAGATGTCCCTCACTTGACGAGTGGATTAAAAAACTTTGGTACATATATACAATGGAATACCACTCGGCTATTAGAGATAGTATCTTGTCATTTGCAGCCAAATGGATGGAGATGGAAAAAATTATGCTAAGTGAAATATCCCAAACTAAAAGACTGAAGGGCTGAAAGTTTTCTCTCATTTGTGGAAGCTAGAATACAAACGGACACAGTATGGTAGATGGTTAATCTAATACTTACCTCAACATGTATGAGTTTTTTTCATGATCAGGGGGACACTTGCCTAGGATGCTGGGGGACATAAGAAGGGGAGCGGGGGGGGGGAGGGAACAGGAAGTATATCAAGGAGACCAGAGGGAGGTAATATGGGGGAATCTAATCAGAGGGAAACTTTGACTTCCATGAGAAGTCCAATTAACATGGGGTTTAAGCAGGGGGAAACATGGAACCATGGGGACTCCAGGGGTGAAATCATGCAATGGCATCAGCCTTGGCTAACTATATGAATATACATTTGTTCCTGATTGTTTAATAATGATTCTACCTTAATTGTAAGTCCATTTTCAACTAATAAAAAATAAATAGAATGATCATGTGATAGAACAATCCTACTACTGGGTATATATCCAAAGGAAATGTGTTTTAGTCAGATTTTTCATTGATGCAACTGAATGACCTGACAAGAACAACTTTACGAAGAAATTTTATGTAGGGGCTCATGGTTTCAGAGGTCTTAGCCTAGGGAAGCCCAGTCCTTGGGGTTCAAGGTGAGGCTGTACATCATGGCAGCAGGCATGACCCCATGGAGCAGAGAGCTCAAAGCCTCACATCAGGAAGCAGAGTAGAAGAAGAGACTTTGTGCCAGGTACAGAATATATATCCCCAAGGTATGCCCAAATGACCCACCTGCTCCAAGCAACACCCCACCAGCCTACCGTTGCCAGTTAATCTCCAAAAACAGATTAACTCACTGATTGGGTTAAGGTTTTGTAACCCAATCATTTCACCTCAGCCTTCCTGAATTGTCACATGTGAGCTTTTGGGGAATACCTCACATTCAAAGCATAGCAAAATGAAAACATTATATCAAAGATATACCTGAACCTCCACATTTACTGCAGCACTATTCACAGTAGCCAACATTTAGAATCAACCAGATGTCCATTCACAGGAAAATGGATATGGAGAAGGTGATGTATACACACAAAGAAATACTATTCAGCCATAAAAATGAAGGAAATCCTGTCATTTGCAGCAACATAAATGGAATTGGAGGTCATTATGTTAAGTGAAATAAGCCAAACACAGAAAACTTCTCACAAACTCATCTGTAGAGACCAAAATATTGATCTCATAGAAGAATCAAGTAAAATAATGGTCACTAGAGACTGAGAAGGACATGAGGGAGGAGAAATGACAAGAAGTTAGATAATGGCCTTCAAAATATAAAGAGAAATTAGTTCTGATTTTCTATAGCACAATTGGGTAACTATTGGTTACTATAACCTACAATAATCATATACTTCAAAATAGCAAGAAGAGTATGTGTTCTCACCACACAGAAATGACTAATGCTTGACAAAGAAGTGCTTATACCCTGATTTGATTATTATACATTGTATACATGTATCAATTTATAGAACATTACCCCATAAAATATCCCACAGTATTATGACTCCATCAATTACAATAATAAAAACCACATTGCCAATTTAAAAATTAAAAATAGAGATTACAGATTTACAGATGAAGACTGTGAAGCATAGAAAGTTCTGATAGTTATTCAACAGGTAATTAGCTACCTGTGCATAAGAGGGACTAACATTCTGAACTTTAAACTCAAAATCCAAATGACTTTCAAACTAGATTTCACTTCAGTTTAAATAATTATATAGTCTCTCCCTACTGTATTTTGGGAATTGTATATAGAGATGTTTAAAACACCAGGCAAGTTTAAAACGAATTCTAAGAGTATTTTCAACTCCTGAAAAATAAGAGCTGGGTTGAGGTTAGGTTATTATTGCAATGACACTCAAAAGCTGAAGTGATGGTGTCAAGTTACTAAAACAAATCTGATTCCTTAAAATAATTCACACAGAGTAGCTGACTTCTGAAACAGAGCATCAAAAGCAATCACTGATGCTGAATATTAAGATCAGTCTGGGTTCTACAAAATCCATGGAAAGGTATTTTCTCTCCTTAACGAACTCATCAGTTTGACTAAGAGAGTTAACCTTCCTTTCAAAAAATTCATCTCATAAATGATACATTTCATGCATACGTATGTGGTAACACAGTTAAAACACAATCAATATGCTTTCATGGAATATAGTCTAACATAAGACATGATTCTCTTTTTTATTTTCTTCATACATAACATTTACTTTGGATTACAATAGAAGTAAACAAAATATGATTTACAAAGTTTATCTCATGATACACTTAACAACCTTGCAAAACCTTTACAGGCATTATGACTTGCAATAAACATTGACATTTATAATCTAAAATTCTCATTTGTGCTAAAGTCAGGCTCATTCTTTCACTTAGGTAATGAAAATTTAATACAGTATGTGTATGTGTATGAGAAGGAAAGAGGAATATAAAATATATTAAGTCATTCACTTGCCTATTACACTACCAGAAAGAGGACATCATTTTTATTCTCACATTACTCAAGCAATAGATTTTGCAGCAAACTTGTCAACTGATGGGAGGGTTTTAGGGCTTTCTGACACATCAAATTTACTGAGAAAAGACAGAGTTCTGTGAATGATTATAATTTTCCATTTCCTCAACATTCAAAATGTTCCAATGGAACATCCAAAGTAAACACCCACTGTTTTTCCCCTCTAAAGCATGCCTTCCACCTGTGTGATACTGGAATGGGCTCAATGACAACTTCCACTACTACTCATCTTGATGAAATATGGAAATTCCAGTCACCCAAAATGTAGTTCCCTTTGTCTCTTTATTCTTTCTCCTCTGCATCCAATGAAGAAATCAATTTCTCTAAATGAATCACAGAACTATGAAGTATGGACACATGAAAGAAGTTAAAGAAGACAGAGTACTGGAATTAAAAATTGAGCACTTTGAAAGAAAGTGAATTTTCTGTCAAGAGTAGGTATTACCTTGATTCCAAAGGCTCACAACTCTGCAGAGGGGTACTGTTGTACATTAATGATTTGTAAATTCATTTAAGCATTTGATTTCTGGCATTTTTCTTTGTGGGTGTTGCACACTCCACCTGAGCCAAGTTTACTGTTTTACATTGAAATAAATCTGCATTATATGTGCAGGGGAGCCTCACTGGACTGCTCCATATGGTCACATGTCTTGAAGTTGCCTTACATTGAGATATTTAAATTTGTTTCAAAACCATACCTCCAAAGACAGACTCTAAATATTAGTGAAATTTTAACCATAATTTTAAAAATGAAATCTCAAACTGTGATATGTTAGAGGAACATTCAACAAATATTGTCTTCCTTCCTGCTCACACTGTGAGTAGAGTGTACTTTCTTATTCCAGCCATTTCAATGTGATATGTAACTTATTATGTGGCTTCCTTGAATGATGGGATACTGGAAGATATGATAAAAACAAAAACTTGAAATATGCTTCTCCAGTGGGACATAGCTATTTGTGCTTTTGTCATTGGCATAGATAGAATGGATACAGGATTTCACTATTCCGAGCAGGGAAGAAATGCCAAGCAGACTTGAAATCAGCCTGCAATTCAAAGCCAGTCCTAGCTGAGATCAACCCATTCCAGTTGACCTAATGCCAGTGCACAGATAGGTGAAGATAAATGCTTTAATTTTTTTTCAATTTTTTAATTATTTTTTAAAAGAGAGAGTGACAGTTTCAGGGAAAGAGAATAAATTTATTTAGTTTTTCATGTGTTTTTTTTTTTTTGCTCCAACACCTTGTTGTGTACATGGTGCTGGTGTTTGAACCCACGTCCTCACACATGCAGGGCAAGAGCAGTAACTGCCCAGACAGAGCTCAGCCAGATAACTGCTTTATTTTAATCCTCTGATTTGGAATGGTTTGCTACCAAGCATTATAGTGACCCTCACTGACTGACACATATCTGGCAACCAACATATGGTAAAAGCGGTAATTATAACACATAGACAAGTCTTTACAGGGAATCTAAAGAAGCTAAAATGTAACAAACTTGATGAGTAACCATGTTGGATGCACATAAATGATAATATGTTAAAGATAATACTGTAAAGCACTGAGCCTTTTGAACTAGCAGGTTTATCCAGATTAGTAGTCCTCTAACTATATGGATTAAATACTTCCCCAGTCTAAGTGGAGAAATCTACAGCTTAAGGAAGAAAACAAGCAATTTATGTTGAATAGTGATCCTTATATGTAATTTCTTCTGCTCTTGGTAAACTAACAAACTAATATTTCCTACACTGAAGAATAGAAAAATAATGGTTATAAATGAATACAAATTAAAACTGCTAAAAATAATTTGTTGACATTTTAGACTCCATTCTAAGAATCAGACTGTAATGATAATATTAGATATTGTTCTTGGAGAAGCCTAACATAATATGAATAGATCCACTTTGAAAATTCTCCAAAAGTCACACAGTTAAGAAGAGTTGTGTTCATTTCATATAAACTACAAAATTATTAATAATAATTTATCTTACAGTATCTCATGAAAAGTTCTTTCCTCTTAAAATCACCGCAGGAACATTTTAAAGTTTTCATTATTTTCTTAAAGTAAAAAATATTACTTCTTCTGTGATCTGCTAAATAATAATCTTATCAAAGTTTATATTTTGAATCTAAATTGTAAGTCTGAAATGGAAGTTACTGAGGAAATCATTAGAGCACTTTCCATGATGCTATTTGTTAGAAGCACCAGTGGAACAGAATTCAGTTTTAACCAAAGTGCATGACTAAGGAAGAACTAAGACAGACCTTCTGAGGACCAGCCAGCAGGTGAAAACCAACGTGCAAGGCTTGTTTGGAGTTAGCAATAGAGTATTTTAAGCTAATCTTTGTTACTTGATCATTATGATTACAAGTCTTATAGAAAACTATGTTTCAAGATGTTTCTGACCCCTCAGGGAACATGTCCAATTGGAAAAAAATATATCAGTAAATTTAATTCTTGCTTTCAAATTATCTTCATGCATCATCTCACAGCAATGAAATTTTACTATTGAGGGGTCCTGGACCCTGGTTGTGAATGAAAAATTCATCTTATATAACATAGTATATAACATCCTCTGCAACTTTTGATCCTATTCCATTTTTTATTAGCTGCACTTATTGAACCATGCAGGTAGCATGACTAAAGACAGGCAGTCGATTCTTTATATGTTTTTGACATATAAGCATATATTTTAGGTTAAGACTAGGAAAAATCCCCACAATTGAGTAAATCTGTGTATTTTTTCATGAAAAAATTATGGCTCTCAAAACATTAATATTGAGGTTCCTACTAAGTATTACATATAGCAATAATTAAAAGATACCACAAAATGATGAAATATTTCCAAGCAATTTTAAAGTCTCCAGTGAAAATGTTGAACTTTATTTTTCAAAATTGAGTTGGACAATTTACACTAGTACACCCTTTAAAAGGCTGCTCCTTTCACTTTAAATAACTAAGATTACTTTGCAAACATTTTTTCTCTTGAAAAATATTGACTGAGTGAATGAATTATTCCTGTATCACCTGTCATATATAGGTGTGGAGTATCTGAAGAAACAAGATAGTAGGTTCTCTCAGTATTTTTCTAGCTGATGGAATTTCTTATAAACATATGGCTGCAAATTTCTAATGATCAATGACACCTTCAGATGTCTGAAACTAGTCCTTTAGAAACACTTCCTTCAATAACAAATAAAACATAAAAGTTTCATACAAAGCATGCGGAATGCCAGTCCTTCTTTGTATAAGAAAATTAACTTAAAATATAAACTATCTCTTCTTTCTAGAGTCCTACTGCCCAGCCTCCACCAGCAGAGGTACTTAAAGAAAATGGGATTGAACTAAATATTCTCATGCTCCAATAAAGCTTCTATTTGTAATCAGAGTCCAGAAGTTGAATAAAATTCATAGTAAAATAATTTCACTGTCCATGAAATAGTACATACATGCTAATACTTTAGAAGCAACTTTTCCTCCTATCAGGCTGATGTAAGAACAATAAAGAATCATTTTTGCTCTTTTAGAGGTTAGTTAAAATGAATCTGTCTAAAACTTAAGGACCCTATAATTTAAATAAATGATCAAAGTGTCTAGGAGAAGCTTCATAGACTTTTGTACACTCATGTGGACCAACCATTGGAGACCAGACAGAGAATGAAAACAGAAGTTTAAAAAAAGAACATTAAGGAACAGATTATATTCTGGAATGTCCATATTCTGAAAGTTTTATTTGCAAATATGCAGAAGACCACCCAGTTTGGGAGAACTTGGATTATACATAATTTGGGATAACCTCAGAAAAATAATGTAAAATTCTAAATATATAGCTACATGTGGAAGTACATGTTTCTGAATAACAAAAGCTACATTTTACAAAATTGAAAGGGTGGTAATTACCACTAATATCACAAATCCAGAAAAATATCTAAAGAATTTAATTATATAGCCACTAAATATTTTTGTACAATTTTTAACTCATGAACTTCAAATATCTCTTCATATAACAATTTAGGAATATAATTTTTAATAGAAAGAATAAAGATGTAATTTTATCTTTCTTCCCATTGTTAACCAAAATCTTCTTCTAATGATCAATAGTATGGAAAAGTATCTTTCAATTTTGCAAATTTCATTATAGTGGATGGAATTGTAAACCCCAAAAAGTTATGTCCATGTTTTAACTCCTGGTTCCTGAGAATATAACCTTATTTGGAAATGGAGTCTTTACAGATGTGAAGCAGTTAAGAACATGGAGGGGCTGGAGCAGTGGCTCAGTGGTTACGGCACCTGCCCAGCATGTGAAAGTATGCAAGTTCAAACCCCAGCACCATGTACACAATAAAGTCTCAGAGCAAGGAAACTTGCATGAAAAACTAAATAAAATTGATATTCTCTCTCTCTCTCTCTTCTTTTCTTTTCTTTTTTTTTTTTAAAGAACATTGAGAGACGTTCAGTTTGCATTTAGGCTGGACCTAAATCTAAAGACTAAAAGAGAAATACAACAGAAATATACATGAAGATGGAGGTAGAGCTCGGAGTGATGTCTACAAGCCAAGGAAAGCGAAGAATTGCCAAAGCCATCAAAAGATAAAAGAGAAACACAGAATGAATTCTTGTTTAAAATCTCCAGAAGGGATTGACCCTGCCAATAACACCTTGATTTTAGACTTTTATCATCCAGAGCTGTGTGAGAAAAAATAATGTTATTTTAAGCCACCCAGTTTATAGTGATTTGCTATAATAACTCTAAAAAACAAATGCAGTCATGCACCTATAATCAAGTTTCTCTCACATATGAAGTGAAGAATTCAGTAGCTCTAGGTTTTCTTTCAATACTTATCTTAAGTAATTTTTGAATTGATGATACTTGTTTGTGTCAATGGCCACATTGAAGTAGCACATAATGAATTTTATGCTGTCTTTTCTGAAACAAATTTCATGTTAACCAAGAGAATTAACCATCGAGTTATAATTTTAAATACCTGACAAGTTAAAGTTTTTTACACTGATTTCTGACTACACATGTATCATAATTTCATTTCTATTGCATAACTCACAAATTGGACTGAACATTATAGAATAAATTAATAAAACTATGGTCTTGGGCTTCACACAATTTTACCATTATAAGTAGACACAGGGAGCATTAGGAACATGCCAGAAGTAACTATGCACAGAAGTGATCAGCAACCACAAAAATAGATCCCACTAAACTCAACCTACATGCAAACGCCTGTGACAACTTTACCACCATCAGACACCAAGTAGAATGTGACAGGAAGACAGAATGCAAAGTTACATCAGTTACACTAACTGAAAGTAGCAATAGGTCTTTCTTTTGCAATTAAAAAAAAAATTGTGAACACACTGGTAGGGTCCTTTCTTAGAAGGAGCCCATGAAAGTAAGAGTCCTAAAGCTTAAGCTTCACCAACTTCATGGTAAATCCACATCCATTTGTGATATGTATTTGCAAAGAGTGAAAGAATATTTTTTTTATTTTAGAAACCTACACTTAGGTCCTACTGAGATGAAGTGGTATGGATGGATGCACACATTTTCCCTACCCATAAAAGGTTGCTTTAGTTCAGGTTGGTATAACAAATTACTATACACCGATGGCTTAAGAAACAGACATTTATCTCCCACAGTTCTGGGGATTACCAAATTCAAAATCAAGGTGCCTGCAACTACCATATCTGGTTTATAAATATCCATTTCCTTTTGCTCATATGGTAGAGAACAGAGAAAAGAAGTAAACTCTTGTGCTTCTTTTTATATGCACCCTAAACCTATTCATGAACATTCCATCCTCATGAGTTAATTACTATCCAATAATCCACCTCCTATTACCAATACATTGGAGGTTGGAATTTCAAATATGAATTTTAGAAGTACACAAATATTCAATCCATAATAAATGACCTTTCTCTTCTATCTGCCTGGTAAATTCTAACACGTACTTTATATCTTATTTAATGTCTTGCCTTGTAGGGCTGGAGCAGTGGCTTGGCGGTTGCAGAGCTTGCCTGGTATGCACTGGGACGCGGTTCGAACATTAGCACCACATATAAGACAAAGTGTTGAAGTAACAAAGGGCACATGAAAAACTAAATAACATTGATTCTTTCTTTCTCTCTCTCTCTATTTCTCTCTCTTAAAAAATGATTTTAATATTTTGCCTTCTATAGAAAAATATACCTGGATTTCCTAGATAGGTTCATATCCACAGAGTAATTACCACAGATTTGACTTGGTTTTTAATTATAGTGAACATTATAGCCTGCTTCCCTTACAATATTATGAACTCCTGGAGGACAAGGGTCATCATATTCATCTTTGTAGTCTCCTTCTACATGGATGGAAACCCTCACAATACATTTGTTTATAGAAAGGGCTTATGCTATAACAAAGATAAGAAGTGTAAACAAATAATTCATTAGCACTCAACAAATATTTACTGATTATCTGCCATATGTCAGACGCTGTTCTGGGAGCTGGAGAAATATCATTGAAAAAAACAGGACTAAGTAACTGTGTCAGAAGGTATTAGACCTGTTGGAAAAGAGCAGTTTGGGCGGAGGGTCAAAAGTAAGGCGGCAGCTTGCGATCTTAAATAGTGTTCTAAGTGCGGGCTTTATTGAAGATCTAACATTTGAGGGAAAAAAACCTCAAGAAGGCAAGGGAATTAGACCTATAAATATGTAATAGAAGAGAATTACAGACAGAGTAAATAGCTAGGTCTAAGGCTTTAAGATGGAAACACATCCAAGATATTTGATCAGCAAGAAAGGGGCCATATGTTGCTGGAGCTAAGCAGGTAAGAGAAATAGAGCAGAGAGGTCATAGAAGTAACAGTGCATGTAGCCCTTTTTAGCCATTTTAAGAACTCAGATTTAATTTTTGAGAAAGTTGGAAGACTTTATCGGGATCACACTGCTTGAAAATACCCTGTAAAGTCTCAAATGAAGAAGCAAAAGCAATTAGAAGAAAATGAGAATTGGTGGCTTACACTGGGCTATTAGTAATAAAGGTAATGTGAAGCAATCATATTTTTGATATGTAAATATATTTGAAGTACAACCTATGGGATTTTATGCAGAATATTTGAAGGAGAAAAAATGGAGGAGTCAGGATGGTTACTTTGGCCTGGATAGGTAAAAATATATAGTTTATCACTAAATAAGATGAAGAAAACCATGGATAGAATCAAGAGGCTCAAATAAAATATTAAAGAAAAATAACAGACACAGTTATCATTTGGGGAAACAGATGGAAAGTCAGATGGATGTGTGGCACAAACTAACTCTCATTCTTTTAAAGTGCTCAGAGAGCACATGTTGTCTGGAGTAATTTTCATTGCCAGAGTTACCTAACCTGTCTAATAGGTTCATGTTAACAGCACCAACCAACCTGTGGGACTCATCACTGGATATGGCATCAGGAATAATATTGGCATTTAGTCCAAAGTAGCCACCCACTCACTGGCTGGTTAGTACTAACACAAGTTAATATTATATCATTGATTGCTTTTACGAAAACCCTAATTTTAATAAATATTTGATAGAAATGGATATGGACACATCCTAAAGAATATTGTATTCTCTCAACAATGGAAAAAGGCAACATAGACTCAATCTAACTGTTTTGCATTTAAAATGTATTACTTTGATTACATGAATTAGACATAGTTTGGGGCTCATCAGTTATTCTTGCCCATAGTGATGAATGGTATAATGCCTAATATTTCTAAATTTTGAGTTATGAAGTGATACGTTGACTCTCAGTTCTCTGAAACTATTCTCAGTATTAAAGATTATTTAATCCAGTGAAAAATAAATTGCCACACTTGAAATAACAATTTTGGAATTACTACACTATGGAGAAACTGACCTTGTGTAAAGTGGAAAAGAGAAAGGACTGTAGTTACACCAAGGAAAGCTTGAAACTGGATGTACTGGAGAAAATAATGAGATTAACTCTTCCCTGATATCTCACCTGACTTAGTTAACATTGCCTAGTCCCTTTTAAAGCACAATCTAAGGTAAGTTTAAAAACTATGTCTAGTGATAACTCTGTCTACTCTAAGGATGACTTAATTCCTGGACCATGAGAACATAGTATAATTGGAAAACAGTCTATTTTGCCCCCAAATTTGTCAATGTTTATTTTCAAGCTTTTATTGTTAGCAATGCCTAAGTCATCCCTCCTTGTGAGTGGCCAAGGCCATTCCTCTAGCAAGATAATAACCAGTTGCAGTGAGTAAAAAGTATCATCTTTTCTGCTAAAATATTCCTCAATTAATGAACAAAGGTCTATACCAATAGGCATAAGCATGTTTATTCATAGCAAACAAGAGATTGTCCCTTATCCATTTCTGGGAATTTTATAATTTGTTATCTTTACTCTTAAAGTCAGCAATAAAAATTGGTGTAAGTTTTCCATTAAAAAAAAAGTGGGTTACTCCCATCCATGCCTCAAAGGGAGATACACAGCTAGATATGTAGATATGTTATATATTCCCAAATGTATATATAAACTTAATAGGTAACATATTACATATTTGCATATCATATATTGTTACTGTATGCTCGCACTACTCCATTTAAACCTTCATTCCTTGACTAATTTGCAAAAAAACAATGATTAGAAGACCCACCACTGAGAAAGCTAAAATGTACCACTTATAACTAGAAGGTTCCTTAGACACACTGACTCCAAATGTGTGAGAAATTACTTAAAAGAAGATGCTGAACTGCTGGGAATCAAGATGATAGAAACAGACAAATTAAATTTTAGCGTGAGCACAGCTAAACATGAGATGTGTAATTATGTGGAAAACCAAGATACTTCCAAACATTACAGAAGGACTCTTCCCAAAGTTCTTTGAAAAGTAAGATGTAAAACAATAATCTTGATGTTTTCATTATAGGCCTGAAAAGATGTGGACTAGTAAATATGGAGACTGCTTAGCATTTACGGAACTCTCACTGCAAGACATCTCAAGGGTGGAATTGCATTAGAATGTATCAGAGTATACAAACAGACACTTGGATTACTGGTGCACATCAAATGAAGGTTCTATAATGTGTCTGTTTTTCTTCATTTTCTTTGAACACAAAAAATCATTAACCAGCCTTTGCAGCCACTTTTAAGCTTATTCACGTAGTCATGGTACACATTTTTGTCTAAGTTGGTAGAGTATAGGAAGTCCCAAATGAGTCAATGCTTCACCCTGGAAGATGGGTCCCAATTAGTGTGCTCCATCTCTAATGCCATATTAAGAGAGAAAATTGCTTCCCAGATGTGAGTCATTGGTAAGTGAAATTGTTATAATGTCCTAAGAAGTTAGAGATAAGTGTAGTATGTTTCCTGCTCTTTGTCAGCAACAGTCTCAAGATAAAACAACCACATTCATGATTCATTATGTTGAGAAAATATCTTAAGAGGTTTGCTGACTGGGGGAGCCCTTGAGAAAGGCACCTCTGACTGTATATTCTTTTCACTCAATTTTTCAGAATAGAAAACAGGTATAGTTCTACTTGGGATGGGTGCCCTTGGCATTCATAAAATACAGGGAACACCAGAGATTGTCTAATCCAGCTTTATAATTTTTATTTTATTTTTTAATTGGTTCTGCATCAAATTACATAATGAGGTGATTTGTTGGTTCACCTTCATACAAGCACACATATTGACAGAGTTGCTTTAACACAATCCTTGTCCAAGATATATGCCCCTTCCTTCACTCCCTAATGTTATGGCTCCTCTGTAGTTCCCCCAAGTTACAGAAATCAGGAACCATATACTTGTAATTTACACATTGAAATTACTAGATTTATATATGTCTGCCTTGATATATTTGGGATTCTCATAGGAGTCAAATGTACTCTATAGTATTGAATACCACCCTGTTTACCCTCCTTCCCTTTCTTTCCCCTTCATTTCATAGCTATAGTCCCCACAGTTTGTGTTACTTCAGATTTGGTGGGTCTATTAAATAAGCTTGACTAACTCTTACCCTATCTTAGTTTTTATTCTAGCTTCTACATATGAGAGAAAACATCCAATGCTTAAGTCTCTGGGTTTGGTTTGTTTCACTCAACATGATTTTTTCCATTTGCCTGCAAAAGCCATGATATCCTTCTAATAACCAAATAGAATTCCATTTTATACATACACCACAGCGTGTGGATCCATTCATCCAGTGAGGGACATATAGGTTGTTCCCATAATTTTGCTATTGTAAATTCAGCTGCTATAAACATTGATGTAGCTGTATTATTGTAATAAGGCGATTCTAGCTCTTCTGGTAAAATACCTAGGAGTGGGATAGCTAGATCTTATGGTGGTTCAATCCATAACTGTTTGAGCAGTCTCCACACTGCTTTGCAGAGTGATTGTACCAGTTTACAATCCCACCAAAAGTATGTCAGTGTTCCTTTCTCCCCACAACCCCTCCAGCATCTATTATTGCTCATATTTTTCATTTTTGTCACTCTGACTGGGGTGAGGCGGAATCTCAGTACAATTTTGATTTGCATTTCTTATGTTGCTTGGGAGGTAGAATACTTTCTCATATATCTTTTGGCTATTTGAACTTTCCATGTTGAGAAGTTTCTGTTTAGTTTAATAACCCATTTATTGATTGGAGTATTTTGACAAAGGGAGCAAACATATAGCTTGGAGGAAAGATAGCTTGTTCAACAAATGGTGCTGGACAAACTGGACAGCCATATGCAGACAATTGAAACTTATCTCTCACTATATAAAAATTATAACAAAATGGATCAAAGAACTAGGAATTAAACCAGCAACCATACAATTATTAGAAGACAGAATAGGTTCAACACTCACCATATTCGTTTTGGCTCCACCTTCCTTAAAAGACTCCAGTAGAGGCAGAACTAAAACCAAGAATCAATGAGTGGGATGCCATTAAACTGAAAAGCTTCTGTACAGCCAAGGAACTAGTCAAGAGTGTCAAGAGACAATCTACAGAATGGAAGAAAATCATGGTCTGCTATCTCTCCAGAATATACAAAGAACTCAAAAAACTTAACAGCTTTGTAATTTTTTATTCAGAAATTTATTTATTGAACAATCACACAAACTTCTAGCAAAATAATATTTTTTATATATATATATATATATATATATATATATATATATATATATTCTGAAAATCAGATTTATCCCCAAGAGCCCTCCTGCATTACCCACCCTTATCCTTCCCCCCCTCCTTCTCAAAACATCTCTACAAACGCCTTAGGGTGTATAACATTAAACATTATCCAGATTTAAAACATGATAATAGACCTCCTTTCTCAATGGCCAGGGTCTAGCTACAGCCTCCACAGATGAGTGAAGGCATTCGAACCTTGGCTCTCTGGTTTAAGCTGATATTACTAAGCATAATTTCTTCCATAGCCATCCACTTACCTTCAAAGGCTGCAATATCATTGTTTCTAGTTGCTGTGTAAAACTCCATGGTATTTATGTACCACAGTTTTTGGATCCATTCATCCAGTGAGGGACATCTGGGTTTTTTCCAGAATTTAGTTATTGTAAATTGAGCTGCTGTGAACATCAATTTTGCTGTGTCACTATAATGTGCTGATCCTAATCTCCTGGAAAAATACCAGGAGGAATAGCAGGATCATATGGTGGCCTCGTCCCTAGTTTCTTGAGGATTCTCCATACTGCTTTCCAGAGAAGCTATACCAATCTGCAGTTCCACCAACAGTGTGCTAGTGTGCCTATCTCTCCACAACCCCTCCATCATATATTATTGTTTATTTTCTTCATTTTTACCAATCTGACTGACGTGAGGTGATATCTTAATATAGTTTTCTTTTACATTTCTCTGATTACTAGTGATTTAGAGCACTTTCCCATGTATTCATTGTCTTGATCAATGTCCTCTGTTGAGAAGTTTCTATTTAGCACTTTGGCCCATTTATTGATTGGGTTGTTTGTGTTTTTGTAGTTGAGGATTTTGTACATTCTGGATATGAGGCCCCTGTCAGAGGAATCACAAGCCATGATTCTCTCCCATTCTGTAGGAAACCTCTTGACTCTTTTGATTATTTCCTTGGCAGTGCAAAAGCTTTTTATCTTTATGGCTTCCCAATCACTGATTTTTGACTTTACTTCCTTCACTTTAGGAGACATGTTGAGAAAGTCTTTGCCTGCTCTCAAATGCTGAAGTGTTGGACCTAATTTGTCTTCCATCAGTTGCAAGTTAGCTGGTTTAATTTTTAAAGGAAAAACCTTATGCTGAACTACTTAAACAAGCAGCAACAAAACCAAAATAAAACGAAAGTAGCTTATGAGTCAAACTAAGATACATTGCAATAACATTTTGAAAAACTCACAGATTTAAAATAATCACATGTGTATCTTTTTCATGCTACATGTGAATTTTAGTAAGGGAAGTTCTGTTTGTGGTCCTGTTACCTGGATAATAAAGTCTTCATCTCAACTTATGTATCCAAGGAAATGACACACCAGATCACAATGTTTCCGCCAAAGAAAGTTCCATGCTCACATCTGCTATCAGCTGTGAAGAAAGTAAGAGCCTATTCTATGTCCAAAGCAATAGCCTGGTAGAAATCGGAGCAAATCAAAGCACAAACACATACTGTCTGTCTTCATGTGAGGCACAGTTATTTCATAGTAAAGCAAAATGAAAATGAAAATCTATGCTTGCCCCAACCTCCCAATTCTCATCTTTCTATTACCTCACTAATAGGTAGCAAGACAGAATTTTTTTCATTTTTCTTCCTAACGTAATTAGTGATTTTTGGAATAAGGCAATGTTACTAATATACAACAGTGAAATAATATGTACTTCTCAACTAGTCAATGCTATCTAACATTGAGCTTTTCAACCATGCCTATGCTCTGAACAGAATAATATGTTCAAACTGAGTCACAGGAATCTATGCATTTACAGCACTTGACAATACACTTTATCATCCAGTGATTGTCTGATATAATATTGTACAATCTTTTGATGTGTTGCTTTCAAAAAATTTTAGAAAATAAGCACTTCAGAAAGTTCTTCATCTTGGGCCTGGAGTGGTGGCTCAGCAGTTACGGCGCTTGCAGGCATGCACAAGTACATGGATTCAAACCCCAGCACACAAGTACACAACTAAGTGTCAGATCAATGAAAGCCGTGTAAAAAACTCAACAAAAATTGATTCTCTCTGTCTCTCTCTCTCTCTCTCTCTCTCTCACTGTCCTTCTCTCAAAAAATAAGAAAGAAAGAAAGTTTTTCAACATGAAGATTATTAACAAGAGGGAAGAGATCTTGACTTTTTCAGGACACATCAGCAGGAAAAGTGATAAGATGTACTAAGTTGTTTTTTTTCAATAATTGAAACAAAATATCCTAAGCTAAGCCACAGTGTTATAGACATTATTACATTATAAAAATGTGTCAAGAATGTATGAGACCCTGAGCTTGATCCCCAACACCAAAAAATAAAAAAAAAATATTTCTGAAGAAGCCAAACCCTAATTACTTAGTGTGCCATTTACAAAAAGTTTCCTACCAAACATTAATTTTGTGAAATGCAAAAAGTAGCTCATGAAAAGGAGATTGTAATCAAATACATTTGGAAAAAAGAAGACATAAATAAATATAAAAATGACACCCTCAGCAAAGCAGCTAAGATACTTTAAAATAAAAATGGAATTATAAATATCTGAGACAATGATAAAATACGCAATGGCTTTCCAAAAGCAATTGATAGTGAAATATTTTTCACAGGATTTCTATTAACATCACATAGAATTAAAGTTTTTTGTGGGACACAGTGTGTGAAACACTATCCAAGAGACAACTTCACACATAAGTGGTTCTATTTGTAAGCTTGACTTTTTACAGTAGGGACTGCAACGCAAAAGAAATCAGCCTTCTGTGTGCAGCAAACTATCATTCAAGAGAACACAATCACAACTGAATTGAGTTTGTTCTGCATATGTAGAAGAAGAAAGCAAAGATTGTTCTGAGATGTTATAAGGATCAAGTATTCTCAATTACTGAGGCTTTAACAGGAACTGTACCTCTAGGAAAAAAAACTACTTTGCCTTGAAGCCTATTTTGATGTAAATTTACCACCTTTTCTTTTAAGAATTAAGTATTAAGATACTCTTTTTTTATTTATTATTATTTTTTTGAACAACCTTACAAGATTTTAACAAAATAATATAAAATGTGTATAAAATGTGTAAATATTCTGGATATTGCAATTATCCCCAGGAGTGCCCCCCCCCAATTACCCTCCCTTATCCCTCCCTTCCCTTTCCCTTTATAATTCTAAAAAAAAGGTATTAGATTGTAAAGCATTACATCTTATCTGGATTTAACTCATGTTACTAGACCAACTTTCTCAATGTCCAGGGTCTAGTCCCCACCTCCACCTATGAGTGGAGACAATCGACCCTTAGATCTCTGGGTTAAGCTGATTTTACTCATCATGATCTCTTCCATAACCATCCATTTACCCTCGAAGGCTGCAAGGTCATTGTTTCTAATTGCTGTGTAATATTCCATGGTATAAATGTACCACAGTTTTTGGATCCATTCTTCCTG
>PVKS010023328.1:0-32520 GCA_004027875.1 Aplodontia rufa
CTATATAATATTCAGAATGTTGACCCTTATGTATTGGAAAATCCTGTATCATCAGACAATAGCCTATTATTTTCACTCTACTTCACAGTTTTTTAAGTTTATTAACAACAAGATCTAAAAAATTTAAGGTTCCATTTTATGAGGGATTTACTCTAATTGGCTAAGCTCATTTGATGGTACTGAGGGTCTAGCCATTGGTCGTCTATAATAAGTACCCTGGGGACAGCAGACGACAACCTACTTATTTCCAAGTATCTTCCCATGGACAACTGGGGACTACTGGTACAGCAGGAATCTTTCCAGTGGCTCTGGCAGATGAAGCTTGTGGATGGCTTGATGACATGCTCGACCCAAGCACTTCCGGACACAAAGGCGGCAGAGCTGGGAAAGAGTAGATGGGCCTGAAAGAGGAAATAAAAATGGAGTGAACCTCATGGTGGGTGCATGGCGAAGGAAGATTAGAGAACTGGAAAAGGCTGGAATTTTCTAAAAGCAGAGGAGACACTGAGTGTTGGAATATAGGAAATATAGAAGGATGTTGCAAACACTAAATACAGGTAAGGAATCCTGATTTGCCCCACTGGAAGGGATGTTTTTCTTTAAGTAATCTTCCAGTAGTGATTGCATTCCCCACACTGAAGAATGAGGCCATCTAGAGCCAGTTAGGAAAGAAGCATGGGTCCAAAGAGAATGTACCTCATTCATGTGTGCCCTGTGCTGATGAAGAGTGGCATACTGAACAAGGAGAAAGCCAAATGAATGTACCACCAAGCATGCAAGACTCCAAGACAGAGCTACAGAGCAGAAGGACAACTGCACAGAGACTGTCAGGAGGAACTTTGACTTGTGTGGTCACAAAGGCAATATTAGGAGATGGGTCAGAGGCCAAATACTTAGCCCTCAAAGTCCTCCTGGACCTCCCAGCACTAGCTGGTCATGAGATGGTGCTGGCTAGCAGCTCCCTCACATCCAGAGGGGTCCTCCATTCTTGCAAAGATTTCAGCTTGGTAAGTATGTGCAAAAATAACTCACAACACTTAGACCCCAATATTCCTTGAACCTCTGTTTCATGTGGTATCACAGAGTGCTCATATCCATGGCTTTCAGTAGCTTTCAATCCTTAAGGAAAATAAGTTGATGAGAGTCCAAAACATGGTTGAATAGGATGAATGAGATTTTGGTTGGAATACTACTTTTACAGGGGCATTCATATAATCCTATTATTTCCTAACCTATCAGTAAAGATCTGTTCAAGTAGATCTAATTACTAACCTACACAAACTTTCCCTTTTCAAGAAAATCCTACAGTAACAGTATCTTACACCTCACAATAAATGGTGGACTAAAGGCTGCGGTGTAGCTCAGTGGTACAGCACTTATTCAGCATGTGTGAGGCCCTAAGTTCCATTCCCAGCACTGCAAAGAAAACAACGTGGACTGCATATGAAAATATCCAGGTAAAGCTTAGAATGACACTGACAGTGAACAACATGTGATAGAAAGCTACCTGGAGGATGAATTATCTTCATCTAAAAGTCTTGGGAATTGAAAACATCTCTACCTGTTGCCCCCAAAATGTAGGGTCAGACTTTCAGAAATAAAAAAGCAGGGCTGGAAAGCACCTGCCTAACATGCCCGAGGACCTGGGTTCAATCCCCAGCACCACAACCACAACTAAGTGGAGGAAAAATAAAAAACAGATGAAAAAAATAAAATTAACTCTCTCTCTTTCTATAAAAAAGTAATAACAAAATAACTAAGCTCCTCTGAAAAATGGTAATGTAGACAAATTGTCCAGTTTCAGGTAAAGAGTGAACTCAACATAGCTGATGTTTATCCTTCTAGAACAAGTGCCTATATTTACAAAGATGGAGAACAGAGGAATTTGCTTATAAGGAATGTAAATCCTAGACCTGGAAGTATTTTTGATGGAAGAAAACCAGATATGTGAAAAGTGCTGTAAACTATATTCTCAGCCAACCATTATAAAGTACCTCTTATTTCCAGACTGGCATCTGGTAATATCATAATTCTTCCAGTGGACATTCAAGTATGACAGCAATCACTAATGACCTAGACCACTAGAAATAATCTAGACCAGTAGTACTCAAAGTGTGGTCCTTAGATCAGCAGCAGCAGTATAACCTGGGAAGCTATTAGACATGCAGAATCTAATCCCAGACCTCCTGAATCAGAATCTGTATTTAAATGAGGTTCCCAGTTGATAGGCATGCTCACTAAAGCTTAAGGGGTACTGGTGTGGTCCTAAAATGATTAAACAAAGCATTTTACTTGGAAGGAATTAGACATGGGTGTGGGTTCACAAAGTGGTACCAATAAGTGAACTGAGACCCCCACACACTGGAAATTATTTCAAAGCTTCGGGATTGGGGCCTCAGAGCACTAAGAATGATGTTCTGGGGTCAGGCAGCTTAATGAGAATCCTAGTCCTACTTCCCAGGAGCTGTGTCACCCTCTGCAGGCCCATCACTCCATGCTTCACTTTTCCCATTCCCAGCTGGCACAGCACCAGGTACTGTAAGGTTTTCACTCCTTTTCAATTTTAACTATTCAGTGAGATTAATCTATGTTTCAAATTAACTTAGGGCTGGCACAGGAAAAGCTGAATCATTACAATTTATCTTTAATATTCTCCCCAGCATACAAATGATCAATGAAGGCTCAGAAAACGTCCTCTTACTACATAGAGATAGCATGGTTCTCTTTTGAATTTGAGATGCCAAACACCTTAGAAGACTATATTTCCTCCCCCAGCATTAATAGCTGCTCTTAATGCCCATGATGGAAAGAGGAGGAAGGGAATGAGGAATGCAGAACCACCTACTCCCCAATCTGGAGAACAGGCAAACAACTGCACCATTTAGTTAGGTTTCTGAAATACATCCTCTGTCCCTCCTACTGCCCCTAACTCAAGTATGGTCACGTGTCACCTAACAATCGGATAAATTCTGAGAAATGCATCATTAGGCAATTTCACCATTGTGCAAACAGTGTAGAAACTAAGATGGGTATCATGTCACTTTGTGATATAATCGCATGAGACTATGAGATCGCATATACAGCCCATCATTGACGGTTGTTATGAGGCACTTGACCGTATTTCTAATTTGTGTATGGATTGTCTCCCAAGATTACAAAGCAGAGTTTGGTTTAATCAATCATGTGCTTATGCTAGACAGTTCCGACTGTTCAAACTTTTCAGGGTGAAAACAAGGTTCTCTGATTATTTTTCTTACTATGGAAAATAAAAAGCAACAATCTGATTGCAAAAAATGTTATTATGATATAATGAACACAGCATGTAAAATCCCAGAAGACATCGCAGTGACACCCAGAATTGATGCCTCCTGCAATACCACCCCCAATTAGTGAGAGAAAAAGAAAAAAGGAAATATTCTAGGGATGTGGCAGGAAGAAGAGGCAGCAGTGTGCTTAGGGAAGAGGCCTTCCTTACCTTCTCGGAGCAGAAGTGCCTGCTCCACACTGCTCTTGGGGACTGCCAGATCGAGAGCACTTTTTCCCTGTGCGTTTCTGAGCCTCAGGTTGGCCCCATAGTCGGCCAGCAGGTGGATGACTTCCACACTGGACTGCCTGGCTGCAGCATGGAGGGGGGTGTCCAGCCATTGGCCATGGTCAACACTGGCTCCTTAACAAAGGAGATGGCCATGATTCAACATTGAGTATGAATATGAAGCACAATGAGCCTAAAATGTAGTCACGGTATATGAAGATATTTCAAATGCCATGACATATTTGACAAATCTTTGAAAATATATGACTTAAGCCTAGCACCTCAGCAATACTTATTAAGCTCTTAGATAGTTTTAGTCATTTTAAATAGTTTATTTGCCTTCCCATACAAAATGTGTGACATACAAAATACAATATTTGAGGCTTCTGTTACAGAGTTCTTTTGTTTTTTGACAAACTATAAAGCTAAATTTATTTGTTTTACATTGAATTTATTTATCTTATTTTATATTAATTTCATATTAGTGTGGGCTCAATAAAATTTCTGAACTCTATAGAGAATAGTAAATGATCTAAATAAAAAATGACCAAAAAATATTAAAGATAAAAATTGTCAACTAAAGGTTCTTACTACAACCTCCACCTTTACGTCAAAGGCTAAGTATGTTGAATCTTTAACCAAATGACACTTTCAAGATGTTTTACTATTCCCTAGAATCTCAGTTCTTTTAGAATTAAAAAATAACTAAATAATTTTGTAGCAGTTGTCTGTTGTTTTTACTGTCCAGCATCTTCCTGGTAACCACAGCTAGGTCTCTAAGGTACCACCTGTGATTCCCAGTTTATGTGTTTCTAGAGAAGTCTAATAACTACAGAAGAAAATCTAGGCCTAAGACAATCAGTATATTGTATTCCCTTGGCCACCATAATTGGTTCAGAGATGGGCATGTGACTCAAAAAGAGCCAATGCCCCTTCTTGCTGTGTATGGATGAGGAAGGCAACAAGCCCAAGTGTTGCTGGCAGCCATCTTGACAGCATCAGGAAGAGTCATACCAGGTAACTGAAGCCAACACCAAAGGAAACAGAACTGAGAAATACAGCACTCATTTCTCTGGAGAAGTTCTGCCGTTAGCATTCCAGTATCAGATGCTATCAGAATTTTTCCATTCTAATAAGAACTTCATCTTGGAAGCCATAATAAAACCCCACAAATTTAGCATGTTCTCATAAAAGGATTTCTGGTAATTACCTAATTCTAGAAGTTTCTTCACACAGTCTACCCTCTGGTAGGTGCAGGCTACATACAGGGGAGTTCCAAGCTGAGGCATCTCTTGGTCAATG
Source organism: Aplodontia rufa (assembly GCA_004027875.1). Classification (NCBI taxonomy): domain Eukaryota; kingdom Metazoa; phylum Chordata; class Mammalia; order Rodentia; family Aplodontiidae; genus Aplodontia; species Aplodontia rufa. Next base: position 4,835 of record PVKS010023328.1, read on the forward strand.
TTAACATTGTTTGCCAGCAGAATCTCCATGCACTCTCGATGACCTGGTGGAACATAAGATAACCTCATCCAGAATGAATTTTAGAAATTACCCAGATCTTTTTGTGGCAGAAAAATGGTTCTGATCAGCGTTGGAAATCATAGTTAGAAACTCCGCAAATAGAACTACTAAAAACAACAGCATTGCCCATGCTTCTTTTTTATGGATTTTTAAAAACTAGAGCATTATCATTATACATAGTATTTGGGTTCATTTTGGCAAAATTATACAAGAAATTTTACTTCAATTCCCATTTTCCTCCTCCTATTCTTCCCCTCATCCTCCTCACTAGTATCCCTCCTCCACTGTACTAAACTTCCTTTCTCCTACATATACATAAAGGTGACATTCCCTTTGGTACCTTTACATATGAATATAACATGATTTTGTTAAATTCATTCCATTTTTCTTCTCCTTCCCCTTCCTTCCTCCCTCACTCTTGTTCTCCTTCTTCTACTCAATGATCTTCCCTGTATCTTTATGATATCCAATCCCCTCACCAACCACTTTCTTTCCTTTGTTTTGCTCTAGCTTTCATATATGAGAGAAAACATTTGATCTTTCATTTTCTGAGTCTGGCTTATTTCGCTTAGCATGATGTTCTCCATTTCCATACATTTACTGGCAAATGTCATGATTTCATTCTTCTTTATGGCTGAGCAAAGCTCCATTGTGTATATAAGCCCATTTTCTTGATCCATTCATCTACTGATGGGCATCTGGGTTGATTCCCTAATTTGTCTATTGTGAATTGGGCTGCTATAAATAAACATTGAGGTAGCTGTGTTGTTATAGTATGCTCATTTTAGTTCTTTTGGAGCAGAAGAGTTGATGCCCATGCTTCTTCCACTCAAACTCCTCTGCATAATTCTTGAGATCATTCTAGCTAAACTTAGGCTATGAGAAGCACAGTTGAAATCATTTTCTAGAATGCAGCCACCATTTTACAAATGCAGACTACAAGACCCGGAGGGATAAATGACTCACCCTGCTAATACTCTGAAGAGAGCACTCAAACCCAATGCCCAACCCTGTTCTCTCTCCATTACAATTGTCTCCTCTTCTGTACCCATGCATATGAGATTGGGTGGTCTGCAAACTTATATAGGTTAGCCTGGAAGATACCTATGAGAATGAATAAAAAGTCTCATGTATAGAATATATTTAAATTCACTTTGAAATTCAGTGGCTAGCAAGAATTATGAAAGTAAGCATTCTCCTTGGAGAGTGTGCCCAATGAAGAGATAGACATAATTAATTTGCAGTATCTGAATGATTTGCTCAGGAGGAAATGCTTCTGAAGTACTGACAGAACCTTGTAAAAATTTAGTTGTCCTTGAAGATTTAAGTCTTTCCTTGAACAATCATCATGACTAATTTAACTTTCTCTTTATAGATGACACAAGTTTCATCCTATATCTGCATAACTTATCACAAATTCTGAATTAAGCATAAGTATGCATTACAATGTACAAATCTGGATTTGTGTATTCAAATTATTTGTTCAAATAAATATAGCAACTATGACCGGCCTTGCTCATAGAGGTTTAAAGCTCTATAGATCCAGAAAAAATCTAATCAGTGCCTAAAAGAGTCTGACAAATTCAAGGCATCTAATGAATATTTTTTAGTAATTCATGTCTTTTTGATAAAACAGGAAAATTAGCCTAGTTTGAGATAAATTTAAATAGCTTTAAAAAATGAACATACAAAACAATGAGCAAAACTCATAACAGTATCTAAAACAATGAAATCGCTAAGCATTCTTCCATTCTGTGCATGTTGTTCCTTAACAAGATTTTATGAAACAGAAAAAAATACGTAGAGATATAAATTGTGTGTTTATGATAATAATATGTATATTTTGTAGGCACACAGATATAAAACATTCCATATATAATTAGCCAAGCACTGCAGAATTACTTAAGAAATTTGAGCTGGGCACAATGGTGCACACCTGTGATCCCAGCAATTGGGAAGGCTGAGGTAGGAGGATCACAAGTTCAAGACCAGCCTCAGCAACTTAGTGAGACTCTGTCTCAAAAAACAAATAAATAAATAAAAATGTCTGGGGGTATAGGTCAGTGGCATTGCACCCCTGGTTCAATCTGCAGTATTAAAATAAAAGAAAGAAAGAAAAGAAATTCAAACAATTCCCTATATTTATGCAGTTTTAAAAATTGGATGGACGTGCAAGTAACCTTTTTACTTCAAATCATTATTAATATTTTTTATAAAACTTTAATTTTATTTCCAAAATAGTCATCACTCCACAACTTAAAGGACTTATTTGATGTTTGGGGAATGACCCATATCAGTAATTCATCAATAAGCATTTATTAAGTATGTTTAGAACATAAAAAGTATAGACCCATTGAGATCTGGTTCTTCTTATCATTTAAAGTAATCCACAGGGAAAAAATATCAAATAACATGTTTATTAACTTGGGGAAAATCTTTCAATTTTGCCTTTTGAAGTAAAGGCCTTGTTCTCCAATTACATCAGCAAAGATCTCTTTCAGATTGTTCTAACTTCTCTGTTGTATTTCTGATCTTGATATAAGAGAATCACTGTACTGCTAGGTATCACCAAAATGTTGCCCTTTGGACCTTTCACAAATGGCCTTGTCTTTTTAATGACATCTTGTGGTTCATGTCTAGTCTATACATATAGTTTTCAAACTCTGTAAAATCGCTCTTTTTTTCTCATTGCAAAAATAATTGACAACACAGGAATCCAAAGTCAACTTTAAAATTTCCAATGTCCTGCTTTTTCAAATTGCAACTTTTTTTCAATAACTATGGACTTTAAGTCACCAGCTTATCTGAAGTGTATTACTTATGGACAGTTAATGTACTAATCCATTAGAGACAGTATCATTCTTGCCTTTCAGACACTTTCACAATTTATTTTATGTTAGTGGTTGATGTTCTATGGGCTTTGGAGGAATGAGCTGTTCTTTTCTTCTAAGGACACAGACATAAGCTCGGTATAATTCACAAAGTTGCTGCTTCTGTCTTAGGTGCACTAGCTGCTCCCAAAACACCAGCAAAGAGGCCCAGGAAGCGGGACATCTGAGACACAAAGACATTCCAAGGTACTGAGAGGAGCTCTTTCATGCCACAGTGACAATTCTGGAAGATTTAGGCAAATTGAAGTTAGTGCTTTGGGATTTCTAAGGGTGACTCTTGTATTAGAACATTGATTCCTGCAGATTGGAGTGAGCCCACTGTATTGAGTGCACTGTGGTGGCTCATTTACCTCTCTTCACTGCCTCATGGATTGGTGAAGCCAGGTGCATCTCAGGCTGGGCCCTGGCTCCGAACTCCAGCAGCACGTTGACACACGGGGCACTGCCACTGCAGCAGGCGTTGAAGAGGGGCGTGGCTCCGTGAACTGTCACTCCATTGACCTAACAATGGGCAAGGAGAAACCCAGGGGATTTGGTACTTCCTTCTCTCTCTCTCCAAGTGTATAGTCCTATGTATGTGCCTGGGGCAACACCCCAAGTCGATGAATGAGTGAGAGAACTCCAAATCCTTACACTATCACAGAACCTCAGAAGGTATGGGATGGTCAAGTCCGTTACTAAACATTAAACAGAACATTTCGCGGTAGGCAGTAAGCACTGAATGGATATTTGCAACAGCTACTATTCTGGTTTTCAGTTAACATGGAGTTCATCTGCCCTTCCAATTGTGAACAAACATGGCAGGAACCAAAAGAACTAGAGAAATCAATTAGCAATTGCGTTGCTGGGGATCTAACCTAGGGCCTCACACATGTTAGGCAATTATTCTACCTCTGAGCTACTTCCCTGGTCTGTAATGCTGACTATAAAAAAGTTCTTTGTTATCAAACACTATAAAGAACAAATTTTAACAGAATTTTAAAAACCCTCTTAATTCAACACCCTAACATGGCCACTATTTTATTGAGGAAAATGATAAAATTAAATGAGCTTTTAAATAAATCATACATTGAAAAAAACACAAACTAAGTTTTATCTCATATCCTAATATTTTCAAAGAACAATAGAAGTGCTACATATCATACAGCTCTCAGAATTAAGTTCCAAGTTCTCAATTCTGTGAATATTTCAATGAAATTGACATAAGTGCTTTAAAATGGGTTAGAAATTATAGTCTAGAGCTCATATACCATACCATACCATATATAGATGGATAGATAGATATGTGATACATACGTATTTGAAATGCACTAATTATTTACCTATTATTGTTCTCAAAATAATAGACCTCTGAAAACATAATGATTATTTCAAAATTATCATAAAAGGTATATTTGTTGCTCAATTAAAGTTGTCATAGGTGTTCCACATGTGAGATGATGGAACAAAATGGGTAAAAATCCCAAATGTACCCAGTTCTACTTTCTTTCTTGTCACAGATTTCCTCTCTGGTCCATTATAATCCATACAAATTGCACGTGCCTGCTGTGACTCCTAATCACCTTCAACATGGTGGCCATCCTTGGTAACTTCTAATGATGTGAGAGGCACATGAGAACCAGCAGGACTGGGAGGCACAATTGGGCATCAACAATGAATTGGAAAGAACATCATGGGACCCAGGTATTCAAGTAGAAAGGTTCTGATATGATCAAAACATCCTGTCACAATGATGATTTGATGTCAAACCACTAGGCCTTGATAACTAAAGAGAGATGTTTTCAATAATCAGGATTCTAAACTATATTGTTTTAGAAACAAAAGATGGACTGGGCATGGTGACACATGCCTATAATTCCTGCAGCTCTGGAAGCTAAGGCAGGAGAATAACAAGTTCAAGGCCAGTCTCAGCAATTCAGCAAGGCCCTCAGCAACTTAGTGCGTCTCTGTCTCAAAATAAAAAATAAAAAAGGGCTGGGGATGTGGCTCAGTAGTAGAGTGCCTCTGGGTTTAATACCCAGTACCCAAAAAAGAAAAGAAATAAACCAAAAAATGATTAGTTTCCATTTAGTATAACTCCATTAAACTGAAAAGTTAAAGATGAGATGTTAAGATGACAGAGACATACAAAGACAAGGAAAATTATGTAAAATCATATGCTAGAGATTTCTTATTTTAAAAAATTTGGTGGAACTGTTTTGACTTGTTTTTTAAAACTGAACAGCATCCTTATCCTCAGTCTGGAAGATCTTGTTGGTTTCCTGTAAGCCTCTCTCTTAGTTCGTGTCAGCAAACAGTTACTGAGCATTTACTAAAGGGGCAATATTTTGCAAACAAAGATAAGACAATTGCCTCTCCTTGAGTAGGCTGAATTCTATTACAGAGGACAAACACAAAAAGAGATACTTTTGATTCAATAAGTGCTGTAGATGGGTAAGGGAGAAGGACAAAGGAGAGCACAGACTTGAGAAGTAGGAAGTACAAAATAAAAAAAATAGCAAAATCTTGTGATTAAATAAATGGGGAAATGTCCAAAGCAATATGTCCAGGCTTGGGAGATCAGAAGAACATTTTGCCTAGTTTCTGAAACTGGGAATCGAAGAAGAGGAGCAGATTCCAGAGGGAAGAACATGGTAAGTAGTTTCCACTATCCATGGAACTGTAGATTGTGTGGGCCCTTCTGTTGCTTGACCAACTTTCACTTACTCCTTTTGTCATTCTGATTTAATGTCAAGTGGTATAATATAGCATTTCTTGGATTTTGCCTTATAAAATTGCCAAAGACAAGGGGACCTTGTCTTATTCTTTGCTTTCTCCCCTGCAAAATCTCCTCTCTGACCAGAGAAATGTTTAACATTTCCCACCAGCAATCTGCGTGAGTCAGATCATGTAGCTTGAAAAGAAATTGCCCTCCCAGAGCCTCACCCGCATCATTACCCATGAACTAAGTGACAATTTAAAGAAGCACCATGTAATAAAAATGCACCACCACTGTGACACTGGAAAAATCAGTTTGTGCCGAGGAAGATTTTTATATTCAGTTCTACATGTAGAAACCCAACTTCCCTATATGATCTGAAAAAGAAAAAGAATCATCATTAAACACAAAGATCTTACAACTCATAAAACAAAGAACATGAGACTGAAAACAATAAAATTAGAAATAAAACATTAGCTGGCCTGGCACAGTGGCACATGCTTGCAATCTCAGCAGCTTGGGAGGCTGAGGCAGGAGCACTGCAAGTTCAAACCAGCTGCGGCAACTTAGTGAAGCCCTAAACAACTTAGCAAGACCCTGTCTCAAAATTTAAAAAATAAAATAAAAAGGGCTGGGGATGTGGCTCAGTGGTTAAGCAGCCCTGAGTTCAATCCCCAGTACAAAAAAAGATTATCTGGGTGTCATTGAGATTTGCAGAAGTTTTGATTTTTATAAGCCTATTCTGAGAGCTATATTATACATAGCACCTCTATTATTCTTTGAAAATATTAAGATATGAGATAAAACTTAGTTTGTGTTTTTTTCAATGTATGATTTTTTAAAAGCTCACTTAATTTTATAATTTTCCTCAATAAAAATAGTGGCCAGGTTAGGGTGTTGAATTAAGATAATTTTTTTATTCTGTTAAAATTTATTTTTATAGTGTTTGATAACAAAGAACTTTTTTATAGTCAGCATCACAGGCCATGGAAGTAGCTCAGAGGTAGAATAATTGCCTAACATGTGTGAGGCCCGAGGTTAGATCCACAGCAACGCAAAAAAACAAAACAAAACAAAACAAACAAAAAATGCATTAAAATTTTGATAAAGTCCTGTGAATTACTGCATTTGGATATTCCCACATGGTGAGGCCAAGAGAGGGGAGTAATCTTTTTTTTTTAAGAGAGAGAAAGAGAGAATCAATTTTATTAGTTTTTTCATGTGGCTTTCGCTGCTCTGACACTTGGTTGTGTAGGTGGTGCTGGGGTTCAAATCCACATTCCCGCACATGCCAGGCAAGGACCGTAACCACTGAGCCACTACTCCAGCCCGGAGAAGAGTAATCTTAACGATGGGCTAAGACCTGTCCCCCATGTCCCTCTCAGTGAGTAAGCAGTCTGGAAGGTACCATCTGTTAGCAGATGTACCTAGGCAGGCAGACCCATGTGGGCAGGGGAGGTACTCACGTGTGCACCATTTTCCAATAAGGCTTTAGCACAAGCCACATGACCTCCAAGGCATGCCTCATGCAGAGAAGAGACACGGTTAATTGTCACAAGGTTCACATTGGCACCCTATAATTTGGAGAGAACAGAAATTACATGATGCATTAGCCATAACACTAAAAGCAATGTTGTTCAACAGGTTCTTGAAGTTTTCATAATCTTTGGTTATAATATAAGTACTATATAGGAGGAGTCAAGACCTTGACTGGGAAAGTCTTAACACGGCATGGGCACTTCGGATTTATTTATTCAACAGATGTTCGTGCTGTATTCTGCCCTGGGGTTTTCAAACTTTATGGCACGGATCTCTCTCCTCCTGAGCCTGCTGGGGAAGTAGAAATGAAAAACAAAAGAGCAAGAATATTGCTGTACTGAAGGCTGGAGCGGTGGCTCTGCAGTTGCACATTTGCCTGGCATGCGTGAGGACACGGGTTCAAACCCCAGCACCACGGGCACAATAAAGTGTCAGAGCAGCGAAGCCACATAAAAAACTAAATGAAATTGATTCTCCTCTCTCTCTCTCTCTCTCTCTCTTTAAAAAAGAATAGACAGGTCAGTACAGAGTGCTTCCAGGAGTGACAAGTTGTGTGGCAAAAGCACTGGTTAGGGCACAGCCCCTCTACATGGAGAAGACTCTGAAGTCCCAGCATCTGGGCCAGAGGGATTCTCCTAACCCTCATCTCCTTGCCCAGGTTATGATTTTCACCACCATTACCTAGCCCATTTGCCCTTCCCATACTGCCATGCTCCACCTTGCTCATACTGGAGTCCTTGTGACAAGTGACAAGGTCAGCCTAGCTGCTGGGCAACTCTGACTTCATACCCTGATTTTAACAACTTGGCTGTTACCATTTCCTCTGTGATTAACACTTTCTATCTGTGAAAGGACTTAGGTCTCTGGCCTGTCCTTCCTGGCACGTCCTGATTTTGATTCCCTGCTTTGTAATGACTTACTGAAAGTTTCCAAAGCCTGTGTCACAATCCTGAACCCCAACCTCCAACCTAGTACTCACCACATTGTGCCAGATCTCTATAGTGTCAGCTGCAACCTGCTGTGGTCAGCAACTGGGACTTCCTTGTATTCTGTCCTTTGATCATAAGGCCTCTCTATGCTTCCTGGATCCTGTCCATTTTCATGTCCTGAATATGATGTCATTACTCTAGAGCTGTGCTACATATTTCAAATTGAATGTATAATAAATTAGGAAAGTCTTTTCTTTTTCCTTTCTCCATATATGATTTCTTTTTAAAAGTTTTATTAGTGCATTACAATTATACATAACAGGTGGATTCATTGTGATTTCCTTTTAAGAAATAAAAATACGCCAGGTGCCATGGCACACACCTGTAATTTCAGCAACTGGGTGAGGCTGAGGCAGGAGGATCACAAGTTCAAAGCCCTAAGCAAGTGAGCAAGGCCTTTCCTCAAAATAAGAAATAAAAAAGGACTGGGATGGGGATGTTACTCAGTGGTTCAGCACCCCTGAGTAAAAAAAAAAAAAAAAAAAGAAAGAAATTAAGATTTAAAAACAGTCTAGTCCATAAGGTGGCAGCATTGTGTTAGAAAACAGAAATTGCTTCCCTACAAAATTTCAGAATTGCTGGGATTGGAGAAATGTAACAGGTGTGAAAGAACATTTAGAGTGAATCACTTTAATTGTGTGTGACAAAAGAGAAGCAGAAAGCTCAAATCATGTTAAGATTTGAGGCTCCCCAGCTATGGGTGACAACCAGCACATAACCATAGAACCCCTGAACCTTGAACCTGTTAATACTTTACTCACATTTACTCACAGTGGTTTAATGTTTTACTCCCTTGTGCCACATTGTCTAAATGTGAAATGAAGTTTTCAAAAGTCGAATATATTTTTACTAGTGTGAAAGGTAAAAAAGTAGAGATGCAGCCAGAAAAGTTGAACGTTTTTATAGAGTGCTCCTATACATTTAGTCACACTGTTGAAGCTAACATGCTGAAGGGTAGACTTTAAAATAAAAAGTGTTAAATGCAATGCAAGATCCTGGATTGGGTCCTGTAACAGGAAAAGGACACCAGTGGAAAGACTCACAAAATCCCAATAGTCTGAAGTTTACTTAATGGTGTTGTACTAATGCTAATGCCTCTTTTCTTTTTCTTTTCTTTTTCTCTTTTTTTTTGTACCAGATATTGAACCCAAAAGCACTTAACCACTGAGCCACATCCCTAGTCCGTTTTGTTACTTTTTATTTTAAAATGGGGTCTAAGTTTCTCAGGACCTCGCTAAGTTGCAGAGGCTGGTAGAACTTGCAGTCCTCCTGCCTCAGCCTCCCCAGTCACAGGGATTACAGGTGTATACCACCATGCCCAGCTAATTTCTTATTTCTGACAAATGTACCAAGGCTCTATGTAAAATACTGACATTAGGGGAAGCTGGGGAAGGATGCATGGCAATTCTCTGTACTGCCTTTGCAACTGTTTATGAAAATTATTCCAAAATTAAAAATTATTTAAATACTAATAAAAGTATAGAAGTGAGGGTCTAAGAGAGAGGTAGATGTGAGAATTTTCTTTTTTTCATTATTTTAATTATTGAACTAAGTGATTACATACATAATAAACTAATCAAATCAGATGAGATTTAAAGTGCTTAAAAATAAGCAAGTCAGGGGGCTGGAGTGGTGGCTAAGTGGTAACGGTACTTGCCCAGCATGCGCAAGTACACGGGTTCCAACCCTAGCACCACATACACAAGTTGTACACAACTAAGTGCCAGAGCAACGAAAACTATGTGAAAAACTCAATAAAAATTAATTCTCTCTCTCTCTCTCTCACTGTCCTTCTCTCTTAAAAAAAAAACAAACAAAAAACAAGAGCAGTGTACCTAGATGTTTAAATTCAAATTGTTAAGAAATTAAAAAAATGATTAGTAATAGCCAGGATGTGGAAAAAGGGACAATGACTCAACTCCTCTGTATACATATAGACTCCAAAAACAAAAAGCAAATAGAATGTGTACTTTCTTTCTTTCGTTTCAAAATATGTATTCATTATTCATCATGCTTGAGATATAGTCAGAAATACAAATACAGTGCCCTTAATAACTAAGAGTTTAATAAATCTTCAGTAAAGAGTAAGATTTCCATTTGTGAACTGATTTTCTTCTTTTATATATTTTTTAAGAGAGGGGGGACAGCGAGAGAGAAAGAATCAATTTTATTTAGTTTTTTCTGTGGCTTTCATTGCTCTGACACTTCATTGTGCACATGGTGCTGGGGTTCAAACGCACGTCCTTGCACATGCCACGCAAGTGCCTTAACCGCTGACCCACCACTCCAGCCCCTGTCAACCCATTTTAATGCTTGCTCCTGAAAGTACATCACCAGGGCAGACAGCCTCAGATGATGCCCAGTGAGTCCCAATTCCTAATGTCACCTTGCTTGGGTAATTCCTTCCCCTGGAGTGATAGATGTGCTTATTATCTCACATCTAATCAGTACAAGATGGCAGAAGAGAGGATTTCACTTTGGAGATTAGATTATTAAAACACCCATGGGGCTGGAGTGATGGCTCAGAGGATACGGTGTTTGCTTGGCATGCACGAGAATGCGAGTTCAAACCCCAGCACCATATACACAACGAAGTGTCAGAGCAATGAAAGTCACATGGAAAACTAAATAAGACTGATTCTCTCTTCTCATTCTTTCTCTCTCTCACTGTCCCTATCTCTTTAAAAAAAAATGACCCACGACTTCCTTCTTGGCCACTCTCTCTAAGGACAGTCAGCCACCATCCCATGACACAACCCTGTGCAAAGGCCCATGTTGCAAGGAACTGAAGTTTGCCAACAATCACCTGAGTGAGTCTGAAAGCAGATTGATTATCCTCCCAGTTAAACCATGAGATGTCTGCAGCCCTGCCTGATATTTTGCAGCCTGGGAGCTGCTCCCTGGCCCACAGAAACTCTAAACATTTGTCATTTCTAGTCACTGCTTTGAAGTAATTTGTTACACAGCAATGGCTATCAAGTATGACTTCAGGACTGCTGTCTCTACTTTATAGTAGGAGAATAAAAAGTGAGTTAGTGCAACATAAATTTGAGGGTATCTTTCATTGATCCTCGCAGTGAAAGTTCCTATGAAGTAAAGGAAGGCTCAGAAGGGAAAGGAGGTGACTTCACTGAAAATGAGGCAGCTTCTCAGGAAAGGAGAAGAGCAACAATTAGGAGCAAGAGCATGTGTGTGCCTGCAATGGCAGGGCTGGGACCCAAATGGGGCAAAGAAGACCTACTCTACCATCAACGCTAATAAACAGTTGATGCTGGATTATAGCATAAGCACAAAGATTCAAGTCTCCAGTTTACTTACTTGTGCAATTAAAGTTTTAAGGGTCAGTAAGCGCCCCTGGGCAGCAGCTTCATGAAGCGGGGATCGATCAGCCCAGCAGTCTGAAACACAAATCAGGCTCAGAGTCAAGGTCTGGAGACTTCTTCCCGCAGCTGGTTCACGCTGCCCACGCACTGGGAGGGAGGCAGGTATCATGCATCAAGCTTTCTTGTCAGTTGCTTTCAGGATGACAAGCTACTGAGCGCAGTCTGTCAATTTGGTGGTGTGTGCACAGGGAGCACAGTTGATCTCTCCCAGCTTAAATGGACACCTGAGAAGCTACCCTCTATTAAAACTGCCAAAGGGCAATCATTTGCTCAGGAAGAAAACGTACACTGGTTTGCAAAATTGGAGCATTTTTCAGATTACGATTATGTTCTTCATACATTCAATAGAATGTGATGCGATTTTTATTTAACACAAAGAGTCTCTCTAGTCAGCCTCTTCTAGGTGGTCCTGATGATGGTAAGGACTTGGGTTATCCATATCTGCCAACTTGGCAAAAACAAAATCCCACCAAAATGGAAGTGTGTGAATGTGAAATAATGCAAGACCTCAAGGAAAGAGTGAAATTCTCTGCTGGGTGAAACCAAAGTTATAAGCATTTCAATAAGTCCCCCACCCCCACCTACACTGAAATCCAGTGTGCCTTCTTTGGCCCTTTGGGTTATGAAAATGGGGAAAGCCCTACGTTTTTAGCCTTGTTCATTGAGAAAACCTAAACCAACATTCCTTGGAGAAATGGCTAATCAGCTGATCCCAAGCTTGGGCCAGAAAAAAATATAAGCTGGACCTCAAACATCTTGTCAGAAAGGAAGGAAGTGCACAAAGAACGATGGGAAATGTCAAAAAGACAGAGAGACTGGTTTGGATGGGCCTCCACTGGCTAAATATGGGACAATATGAACATGAAAGTGAGTAAGAAATTATAAACTATCAAAAGAAATGGGAAAGTATAAGTTCTCACTGATATAATATATAAATACAGAGAAGACAAAGTGCTTCCTCAGAATACTGGCTTAGAAATGGAGAAGAAATGATAGAATGTGCCTCAAATTATTTCCCCACACAAGAAATATTAATTACAAAGAGAACAGGGGTAATTACACAGTGGAACAAAATCATAGAGACCACCTTATCCAGGCCATCAAAGCTGACATCATCAGTGACGGAGCAAACTGGCACTGTGTGCCATCTAATGGAAGGCAGTAAACCACGTCACATGTCATCAGAGGGAACATAACGTGAATTGCTTCTGTGATACTCCTGCCCAAAATGCATAACTGGACTCTGATCATCAGGACACCGTGCACTAACCCAAACTGAGGGGATATTCTACAAGATAATTGGCCTATAGCCAATTCAAAGAGGGACTGAGGGACTGTTCTAGATTGAAGAGGGCTAACAAGACATGACAACTAAAGGCAACACTTAACCTTTCATGGGACCCTTTTACTCTAAAGGATATTGTTGGAACAGTTGGCTAATCTGAACAGGGTCTCTGAGCAAAGACAAGTGGGGATTCTTTGTACTGCTCTTGTAAATTTTCTATCAGTTGAAATTAGTTCCCAAAATGTGATAAAAGATAAAAATGTATAGATAGATAGATAAAATCGTTTGTGAGCCCATACTCCTGATAGGAATGTGTAATGCTTTTATAATAAAGAAAAACATAAAAATTTGTACTACAAGCCTATATTGTTTTTGCATGTTCATTTGTTCCTGAGCTGATTATATGTTGATGCGTGGATCTGTAATGCATCTATTTAAAACAAAGTGGATGTGTGGAATGCTTTTAAATCTTTTTGACATTTATTTTGATAAGCTGAAAATAATGAGATAATGTGTGCCTATCATCCTCAGGCACTGGGACTGGGAGGACAGTTTCTACCCACAGCTGACAACTCAGCATCCTGCCTGAGAAGAGGCAAACCTATAAATGCAGCTTTATTATTCTGTTGTTCTAACATTTGCTTAGTCAATCATAGTCACTTGAGGGTACTATGGGTTGAGCACCTGTAATCTGAAAATTGAAATCCAAATTGTTCCAAAATCCAAAACTTTTTTTGAGTATTGACATGATGCCACAAACGGAAAACTGTACATTATGAGATTTTGCTTCATGCCCCAAATTATTCAAATTAATGGATGAAATTACCTTTGGGCTCTGTATAAGAAGTATATGGAACATAAATGAATTTGGGGTTTAGACTGGGCTTCCATTCCCAAGATATCTTGTTATGTATATGCAAATATACATAAAATCTTAAAAAAATCCAAAACACTCTGGTTCCAAGCATTTCAGAGAAGGGCCACTCAACCTACGTGAGTATTCTATTCAAACATAAAAACGAGATTTAAGTGGCAACTTACCATTAAAAGAGTTAATTTAGGATATTAATATGAAATGACTTTACAGTTTCCAAAGTTTTTCTTCATACAGGCTGTGATGATCCTCTTTTGTGCTGGGAAGCAAGGACCTTAACTACATCCTAGTCCCTGTAACTTTGTATTACTCCTTAGTCCCATAAGACCCAATCCATCTATGAAAACCGATAAACCTCACAAGCCTAACGTGGAGTGAAAGAAACCAGACACAAAAGAGCATGCGCTGAGTAATTCTGTTTCTGGAAGGGAGAGGACAAACTCACCTTGGGTGTTAGGAGTCAAAAGCAACCCCAGGAGGGGCGGGGCGTGACAGCATTTTGGGAGCCCTGCAGACAATACCTTCTCTTGCTCTCCGGTTCTGATTCCTGACTGTGTTCACTTTGTGAAAATTCATCCCACTGTTTGCTATGGATTTGTGCAATTCTCTGTATTTACATCATATTTTCACAAAATAAAATAAAGCGACTAGCAACCATTTAAACTGTCATTGCTGATCCCTTTCACAGCTCCTACCCTCCCCCGCCCCCTGCTTCCAGGGCAAGATTTGGCTCTCTCCGGTCTACTGAGCAGCTAGAGACTGGAGGACAGCATGTTTCTCTCATGCCTCCTACCTCCTCCTTCTAGGTGCCAGCCTTCCTGGCACTTTGCAGGTGGGAGGAGGTAACAGGAACACAGAGGATGCCTTTCCAATTAACCAGAAGAGGAGGCCAGTCCTGCTCTGAACCTCAACTGCAGACTTCACTTTGGGTCCATGGCTTGCCCTTCACGCTGGGCTCACTCCTAAAGCGTCTTTCTTCCCCATTGGCATTTGGTCATTTTTCCTAGTGTCCTCCTTCAAGACAGCATCCTCTGATGCCCCCCACTCTGACAGTTCTGAGATCTCAGTGGCAAGCATGTGACCCCATCTTCCATTGCACCAAGAGGGAAAGGTCATTGTCCTGGGATTCTCCTTTGCCACACCTCTGCTTTCCAACTCTCCTTTCCCCTAATTGAGTAGTATAGCAGGACACAGGAGCAAGCAGACTTACTTCCACCTTGATAGTGAAACTCCAGACCCCCTTTCTCTCAGGCACCCCTTAGCTAAACTTGTATTTCTCCCAGAGCCCCATGCCTTTCTCAAGACCAGGGGAGAGCCTTACTTTATGAATAAGAACACTCTGAATTACACATCAATCATTTTGCTCCACATGAAGAAGTCTCATGGCTATACTTACAAGTAGCACTGAAAGCCAAGTTTGGGGGTACTTCACAAAATACCTTATTCTGCTTTTAAGAACTATTATTTCTAAATTCTGCCTATTCTGGTGATAGATTCACAGTCCTTAGAATCCTTTGACATCTATCTTCTCTCTATAAACAATATGAAATAAACCAATCCTATCATCTTAAAAGTAAAAATCAATTTTGTCCCCAACTGGAAACAAAATCATTCTCAAGAAAGTAACCTTTCCAGTCCCTTGGCAGACGTCTCCTGTTTTCTTTCTTTCTTTCTTTCTTTCTTTCTTTCTTTCTTTCTTTCTTTCTTTCTTTTTTTGTTGCCCACATGTCTGGTCTCTCACTCTTATCATTCGTATTTTATGAATCGGAGTTAATCATGAGATATTAAGGATAAAAGTTATTTGGCAGGTTAGGAATTTTTCCATTCCTTCCAGGAAATATGCAACTAAACTCTCCAAGTAAATGAATGCTTAAGTAGTACTCAGTCACTCTCTTCTAATGCATTCTAATTTTAGTTATTTGGCAGACTACCTGGGTCACAGGACTGCAAACACATTATGAAAATAGTTTACTCCACAAGTATGTTTGCTTGCTTCTGATGAGGAGTACAGAAAATGTTCAAGTACTTTTTCATTTCCTCCTCTGAATTTTTCTCAGAATGTGATTTGTATCTCTGGTTCTCAAATTCTTTAAATAAACAATTTCTTCACAGCTTTTAAAACCTTATATTTCAATATTGAATTTGGTTCAGATGGAATACAGTTAAGTTCCAAGTATTCAAGATAAAAACCAATTCTTCTTTTTTACAATTTTTACCGTAACTTTAAAAAGGGGTTGAGATGACTGCTTTATTATTCCAAAAGACCACCTAATTAATTGATTATAATCCCAAGGGTACATGTAATAATCTTTATTCTCCTTATTCAAGTTCTGAAATCATATGAACAGCATCTCTCATAACATTTATCAAAGAGAAGAAATCATAAGGAATTTCAATCTTGAGCCAAAATAAGAGCAAGAGCCTAGCAGAATTAATGATATCTTAAGGAAAACAAAAGTAATTGAGAAAATATAATAAAATTTGGGATATCTAAAATGTCATAATAAAATGGACTTAAAATAAACATTTTCAGGGCTTGAGAGGTGGCTCAGTGGTAGAGAGCTTGCCTGGCATGCACCAAGTCCCAAGTTCAATCCCCAGCACACACAAATAAAGGAAAAATAAAAACCAGATGAAAAAAATAACTCTCTTTTAAAAAACTAAATATTTTCTAGAACTTCTAGTTCTGGTCAGAAGGTTAAACTTGATCAATGAACTGTGTTAGAAAGACGACTCCTTTGGATTCATTAGGGGCAGGAGATCTAAAGGTGATAGGTTGAGGGGCAGAACCCCATCCAAGAACTAGATGCCCCAACTTGGGAAAAACAGCAGGCATCCCAGATAATGTAACCCACAGAGGACAGTGAGGCCAAATCTTAGGGAAACAACCAGCAGAACTTAACAAGAGTAGAAGGCTAGGTAGAGGTTTGGGTCAAACTGGAACAAAGGCAAGAAAGTCCTATTAGAAAGGAAAGGATAGGAAAAAGGAATGAGGATGTTGAGTCAGGCAGAGGGCTGGCTAGCTGTCAATTCAAGGTCAGGCCCTTGAATTTAGAACAAGTACAAGTGATTTTGAGCATAACCCTTGCAAATAGAAATAATCTTTTTTATTTAGCTTAAAACAGCTTATTTTTCTTTTTTAAGAGGGTGCTATCGTTCTACCTCCTCTTACCTGCAACTGTGAAATCCCTCAAATTCTGAAAGTCAAGCTTTCCTGCAAATTTGATGCAAATCAATGATGCCAGCAAAATATGGCTAAGACTCAGGTTAAGCAATTTTTATTTTTATTTGTACTTTGACTTAGTACGAATATTTATGTTTGCACACAGGACATTCAAAAGCTCCTGAATTCTGAAAAATCACATGGTACTAATATAGCTTAATTTAAATTGGCAAAGGTTGAAAAATCACACAACATGAGAAAGGTAGTGCCTGTACAACTATCTGGTCTGAAAGGGGGACCCAGTGATCTACCTGGCACTGTACACATAATGCTAAGGGCCAAAGACAATGCTTCAAACTTACATACATAAATTTGTGTGTATCGTATTTGATAAAATATACAAAGATGCTTGAAAGATCAAAACTATTAACAGCCAACCAAAACTTAACTCGACTTTAATAAGTTATATACAAATATAATACTTTTGATCACAAAGATATATCAAATAATTATTCCAAAAAATGAATTTCCAAGAGATTTTACAGCCAAAGACTGACATTTGATGAGGGCTGTTAGGTCCAGCTTCCAAAAGAAAGATTTAACTCTGCCCTTGTCGTTGACATTGCTGACAATAGTTTACAGGAATGGAAAGCAGAATCAGGAAATTTAACTTGGAGCTTTATGTAAGTCAGTTACCTAACTTAATGACTAACTATATATGTTTCCTTAGAAAACATTTTTCTGGCCAAGGAAGAGTAAAAATGGTTTCTTGATTTGAGTTTAACACTCCCACAAAATTTTGCTCTTGATTTTTAATACATCTGCTCACAATGTCAAAAGAAAATAACACTTTTAGAATCATAAAACCACTGGTACTGACATGTTACCACCACATTATTGTAGAAAAACTTATTTGCCAAATCCAGATACACTGTGATATACATGTAGGTGGGGTATGTGAGGACACAGACACACACACACCAAGGAAGGAAATTAAACTCAGAAATTAACATGCACTATTCTCACTTCTGCCTCTTGTTAACAGTAATTGAAAATATATTTTTTACCTTATATCATTATGGTGCTTGCAAGCTAAATGAATATTATCCCAGAAACTTGAACAGGTAAAAACTATTTGAGCCAAAGAGTGATCAAATCTATTTAAGGGATTTGAATCCTGACTCCAGGCAAATTGAAATCATGTTTACATGGATTATGAGTGCTATAAAACCCTTCTAAGTCCCTCATTAAGGACCAGAAATATAGGAATAATGCACAATAGCCATGGAAGAAAACATTTTTTACACCCTCTGTCAATATTGACTTTGTTGGACTTTACCTCATTTAAACCCTGAGGATTTAAATAATCAAAATTACTAAAAATTCTAGAAAGTCCCTGCCCAAATTTACAAGTTAAATTAGAAAATAGCTTTCCAGATCATACTTCACTTGAAAATAAAGATAAGCATTACTTTTTTTCCCACCAAAGTAACGTACCTCCCTGAAATGTGTGACAAATGTAATCCCCAAAAGAAATTTCTTTCCACAGTCCAGGCCTTCTGACACTTTCTGAAACTTCAAAATTCTTCTCATTTTCCCCAGTTAGTTGAAGCATTCTGATGCTTCGTCTTTGGAGGTCTTATTTCTTTGGATAAGAGTGCTGATGTCTAGTGTTTTCCAAGTTGTCTAGTGTATTGGAATCACATAAGTCTATTTTGAAAGAGAATCCTAGATGCAAATTGAAATAGATACTAGATAAAGAATGATGTAATCCTGGAACCCCTGCAAACACTAAAAATACATAGGGAAACTCCGAACTGTTTATGAATAAATACTCCTCTATTAAGTGACAATCTCAGCAGTGATAGAGATACTTGATTCATTTACTTTTGTAGTATCTCACTACAATTAAGGTGAATTGATTCTCAAAAAAAATGTAGTCTAATCTCTCCAAAGCATGAGACTTTGACATTTTACCCAAATCTGGCATTTCATATTATAACTTTTCTTTGCAGTACTTTGCATGGTGCTACTCACAAATGGCTTAATGAAGAGTTTTCTAACAGTGACAAGTGGTCACAATTTCATTTGCAAATAACAGCACAAAAACACATAGAACATGCCACCTTTGCTGCTTTAAATCAAACTGTTCACTTTATTTCCTGAAGAAATTTAGTCTTGTTTGAATGTATGCATCTTAAAGACTGATTTTAAAAATTTAAAGAAGTAAGGCAGGGGATGTGGCTCACGGGTAGAGCATTAGCCCAACATGTATGAGGCCCAGGGTTTGATCCCTGGCACTGCAAACAAACAAAACTTATTAAAGAAAATAATGCTATATAAGCAATTCTTTCGGCCAGTAGAAATGAGGTCTCTCAAAATACTCTTAGAAAGCCACTCCTGTGTTTACTTCTTGAATAACTGCTAACTAACTACTACTAACGTGCAAAAATTAAGCTGAAAATCTTCACATATTGGTGCAACCAACACCACCTGCTAATTTAAATGATAGGTAATTTTTTAAACTACCCACGCAAAACCAAAGGATAAAGAAAATATGCCTTTCAGAACACTATTCATATGAATTATCTAGGAGGGTATTTTAAGTATTGGGAATAAATTCATGTACTTTTACCTGAAATTCCACCAAAGATTTCTTCTGCTATCCTAGCTGCTTCTTTTCTATTTCCTTTGACGATATAGAAATGGGTTAGGAGAGCCAAAAAAACTTTAATTAAAAGTTTAAAGAAAAAGAAGGTAGCAAACATTGTAATAAAAATGTTTTTAAAGCCATAGAAAACAGGTCCATCTTCCATTTTGGCTTGTGCTCTGTATACGTTCCCAGGACTGCAAAATTTCACTGAGTTATAATTGGTATCATATGACATCTATTTTAAACCTTCTAGCACTCTGTGCTCCTGTTACCGAGAACTCAGTTTGTAGGTTCTAATCTAATTCTGATTGGCAACTGCATATACTGACATCCATGGCAATGTTAAATAAAGAAATTTCATTCCAATCAGAAACTCCCAGGAGTTCTAGTTTATTATTCAATACCATCTAACAAAAGGGATTCAGTCTCAAACTTTTCTTTTTCTCTTCAATTCCTACTTCTGCTATCCTGTGTTGGAAGACGGGCTTAGAAAGATAAGACACTTTGCTGACCCCATAAGGACAAAGCAAGTTATTTGATATTCATACAAAGAAGTGTGAATATAACCTATGCTCTGGGAATACTACTCCTGGGAAAATCTCATTTTCTCTCTATCCTAAGGTTTGTGGAAGAACAAAGTTCATATCTAAAATGAGACTGGCTGAAAAAGACTATTTACTAAGTCAGTATTTAATGAAAGGTCTATCATCATGGCTGTCTCTCCAAGTGAAAGCCCTAAAAGTGACTGGAACTGTGGTAGTTCTGCCCATAAAAAATTCCCACAGTACGGTTCCTTCCCAATCATTCAGTCCCTTTTTAAGCTTCAGTAAATGTGGAGCCTCTTTCTGGAAAACATGAGCTATCCTGGATCTTGGAAGAGCCATAATGAAATGGATAGAAGAGGGCTGGAGTGGAGGCTCAGCAGTTACGGTGCTTGCCTGGCATGCACAAGGACGCGGGTTCAAAACCCAGCACCACATACACAGTGAAGAGTCAGAGAAACAAAAGCCACATGAAAAACTAAATAAAATTGGATCTCCTTCTCTCTCACACTGTCCCCCTCTCTTAAAAAAATAAACAATTCCCCAAAGGACTGTAGAAAACAAATCAAATTTTATATAGAACTGTAATTTTCAGAATTTCATATAAAAAATTCAATCACAGAATCATACAATTTAACATCTATCCACATCCTTTTGGGCATACAAGGATATAAAAGGTCTTTAAAAACACTTCACAAAAGTAAACACGGATCTGTGATACACAATATTGCCAAAAATAAGGTCTTGTGTAAAATAAATCAGAACACATAAATGTACTGCTTCTAACAAAAGGAGTGGGAAATTCTGGGCTTCTATAAATGAAATCCAAACTCAAATTCTTCTTAGAATAGCAAGATATAAAGTATAATTATGCAGTTCACACAAACAATAGTGTACAGACGTATTCATTTATCTTATGTGATGACTCTAGTGCAGAGAAACACAAGGGCTTGCTTGGGTCAGGAAACAAAAGCACAATTCAATTTGCTATTCCACGAGGAAGAAAGAGCATATTTCTAGAAATAAAACATGAAAGAGAAAGATTTATCACCTGAAAGATATTTCCTATGTTACCAACAGACCAAGCGACATATTCACACTGAAAAAGAAAGGAGAGGTGGGACGGGAGGCCCCTGTTCCACTAGTAACTAATATTATTGTCTCCATAAAACAAGACAAACTCAGAAAATTGTCAAAATGTCATTATCTTTATTTTTGGGCATGTAGCATATTTTAACAAACCAGTTTTACATGGGCAACTGTCTGTAACATCAAAAGATATGCAATGTATTTTCAATAAACTTCTCATCAATGTAAGTTCACTTTTAAATAAAAGTTAAGTAGCAGGGTAGAATAATGTGTTTCCACATACTGACCAGTGCAATGCTGACAGTTATAACTAAGGTACCCAGGAAGTCTGAAAATTAAGACTTGGACAAATAAATTTAGTTGCATTTGTTTGAAAAAAGAAAAATAATTCTAACTTGTAACGTACACATTTTACATGCAAAAAACCTAATTTTAAATGCTATTTTCATTTCAAATAAATAACAACTGAAGAATTACATGACAATTTTCAGAAAATTAACAAGCAAAAATAAAAGAAAAAATAGTAGTGTACCTTTAAAAACTGCTGAACAGAATAAATAAAACCAAATGCTAACCATTTCTCACTTAACCATGAATATTGGCACTGTTTATTTCATATTTATGTCACTATCAATGCATAAAAATCCTAGGAGGACTCAATAGTTTGGACCAGTCCATATTTCTCCAACAAAAGAATCCCTAACTTCTAGGTTTTAAAAATTGCACTCTTGCATTTGTGTTTTAGTGCAAACAAAACACAAATATATTTCTTTTATATCAGTGGCAACTGGTATTAGGCATGTTAAGATACTTTTACAAAGTAAAAAGTTTTGTGAATGTTGTCATTTAAAAAATCCTGTACAGAATGACAATACTGACAAAATCCATCTAGTGCACACACAAGTGCCTCACTGTTTTGATTTCACAGTCCTTTTCTCACAAAAGCTTATTTTAAAGAGTTCAAAGAATTAATAATACACACCATATGTATAATTAGGGGTTAAAAAACCCATGGCTCTGGGCAACAACAATTAGAGTTAACAACATTCACC
The DNA here is from genome assembly GCA_004027875.1 of Aplodontia rufa. Taxonomy (NCBI): domain Eukaryota; kingdom Metazoa; phylum Chordata; class Mammalia; order Rodentia; family Aplodontiidae; genus Aplodontia; species Aplodontia rufa. Next base: position 27,053 of record PVKS010023328.1, read on the forward strand.
CACAAAGAGACTGTGTTCCTAAGGTTTTGAGACTTAGTTTGCTACAAATAAAACATTCTGGAGTAAAGCCTTTTTGCACATTGACAAATACTTATCAGGCATCAGCTAGGCCACAGTAAAGAGGAGTGACATATCAAAAGGACAGGGTAGCAGCTGGTTTTGAGATGGCACACCTCATACATTCTGCTCAGAAAACACAAAGGACATTTACAGAAGACTAAATTATGCACTGAAAATGTGGAGGGTTTCTCTGCACTATCATCAACAGTGATATCGGTCCCTAGATTTTAAAACTCAAAAGGTTCTTTATAAACATGACTGAAGATGAAGGCTTGACTTAGGAGAATGCATATAACAGGATCAAAGAAGTACCTGGACTATGACAGTGACTTTCCTGGCATTAACTAATATGAGCATTTTTTGGCATGTTAGATATTTTACCGTTTTCATGCCAAGCATAACTGCAACACAAGAAGCCATTTGAATGATTAGCAAGTGCAAATACAACCATGGTCCTTAATGGCAGGAAGGATCTAGTTCAACATTTTACATAAGCAGGTGTTCAAAACATTCTGGTAACCAACAGACCATCTTACTCAAGAAACCTGCTGATTAGATGCAACACTTACTGAGCGGACCCAATCAATGCTGTAAGAGCACGACTTAAATGTCTAACAAATGCATATGAACATGAAGTAGCGTATGTACTTGTTGTACTTCCCTAAAGAAAACTTGTAAACATCTGGTGAGTGTTGAAATCAATGGTATAACATTAAAAACTGGCCAAAAAATGCCCAGAAACATTTGGCCCTTCAGCACCCAAAGCTCTCAAAATATAATGTTAAAACATCTCTGCTAGAAGGATTTTAGTAATCTGAAAAATTTCATACCTGAGTGGCTTAAACGTTCTCTTCTACATTTTAAAGAAGTGCAAGGAGTTTCTACACTCAGGAATTGCATAAGTTTTTCTTTCCTCAAAATAAAACATCGAATGATATAGAGGTAGCATAACTTACTAAAATTAAAAACTGAAAACAAACAAAGCTAGGTTATTTCAATTGCCTTAACAGAATTAATACAAATGTTGAAAATTTTACAACACAGGCTTTCTATTCTATCTGGTTTTAGACACCTCATCATTCTCAACCTTTTTTTTACTGTGAGGATTGTGATGAGTCCAGGCACCCCTTGGCCCAGTGGCATCTATTGCAACATCAATGATGGAATCTGGAGTCATCCATCTCAGGAAAACGAGGAACAGATAGTTGAACACAGCCAACAAAGCAAAGATGTAGCCTGTTACTGGACCACAATGAGAGATGAGCCTGTCCAGCCGCTTGTCCATCGGCAGCACGGCTTCCCCAGCCACCCGCTCGTACACCTGGAGGAGAGAAGGATGAGAATGAGTGCTTGCACCATCACTCGGCCCAGTGCAGGGTAACCTGCATTGACCAGGAATGTTTCAGAAACACAAACTGAAGTTTGCTCATGTTTGTTGTTGTTACAGTAATGATATCCTTAATGGCACCATCATTACTGCCATTTGATTCAACTCTCAATGGGTACTTATTGTGGGAAAAACACTGCTGTAGATACTGGGTGACGCAAAGAATAAGCTACAATGAATTCCTCAAGTAATGGAGATCACCATCGACTTCAGCAGAGAACTAGAATACCAAAAAGTCCTGCAAAGTCTGGACAGCTTTTCTGGGTCACCACTGCAGGGAAATATTTAATTCAGCAGTGACTTCAGCAATGCTCAAGCAGGATTAGCCTTTTTAGTGCCTTGACTGGGTAAAGAAAGCTCTTTCTGGCATCTGGCAGACATCAAGCACAATCAAGAGTACCACACTATGGTGGGCTTCTAGGGACACAGGCTGTTCTTTTGACAGCTACCCAAAGCCATCCATGCTATACAGAAACATTTCATACACTGCAAATAAAAGAGGAAATAATATGGTGTAATTTCAGTAGGCAGTATAGGTCAAACTTTAGCAAATTAAGTACTGCTGAGAATTGGTAAGTGACTTGCTTTTTAAAATATTACTGAGCAATGAACTATAAAATAGTAAAACACAAAGATCTTTAAACATATTTGTTTAGAACACATCAAATGGGCCAGAATTACCATTTTAACTGAATTTAAGCATTACTTTGTGCTCAGTTTCACAGATCTATAAGCCATCTTCTTTTGAATTCAAGAAAGTCACAATATGCAGTAAAAGTTCTATAGGTCAGTGACTTTTGAAAAGTAGCAGACATTTTCATCTAGTTCTTCTATCCTGAGGACTTAAATGCAAACATTTTATTCAGAATGACATTGAGAATTATGTGGATGCTGAATTCCAATTTAATTTTGTGATCAATTTTTTGAACAACACAGGTTAAACTAAAAGGAGTTGAAAAGGTTCAAAATGCATAGAATTAAAAGATCAACTATAAATTGACTTGTTTGTCCAGATTTTTTTCATGTCAGTTAATTTATCATCCTAAGTGATAAAATAATAATTTATGTCTGTGAAGAGAATGTGAGACTTTGTTATAGATGAGGATTCACTTTTTTCTAAATGTCTGCTATAAACTACTAGAGTAAAATAGAAAAAAATACAGATGCTTTGTTATTAAACATAACTGTAAGAAAACATGTGGTTACAAAAAAATCCTAATAAGTTTCTTTAATGTATGCTGACAAATTATCACCATAGTTCTTTGCCCTGTATTTCTTTACCTACAATAGCTCAGGTCTGAGGTTCACATGTCAATCAAGTTAAATTCACAACTTACAGAGCTGTGGTTCTCAATCAGGGTGGAGAACAGGATGGTATTACCAAAAAAAAAAAAAAACCCAAACAAAACAAAACAAAAAACCTGTCTAGCCCCCTGCCAACCTCACACGAAATTCTGTTTTTGCTTTCCCAGGGTCACATCAGAGTTTAGGAAGTGGTTACAGAGACAAGGGACAGAAGGATGGAGTAGATAAAGTCTGAAGAGGCTACCCAGGTGACACTGACATGCACTGTCATAGGTAATCAGTGCTAGATTTCAACTTCCAACGGAAAAGGTAGCTATTTCACATGGGTAGAGATACTGCAAGCCTTCTAGAAGGTCAGTATCTCAGATACTTCAGTCAAAAACATCTATTTGAAAAAAATCTCATGTTCCAACTGAAAATTTTATTATATGTAACCATTTTTAGAGATAAAGAAGTTTTAGAACTTCTTTTCAAATACAGGCTCATCTTATATACTGAATCTTATCATGTAAGCCAAGTAAAAAAGTCTTACAGTAAAGAACTATTCTCTCCTCAAGTCCACCCTGCTACTACTTCAGGTTAGAAACTCTGCTCCACTGTGTAACCTGAGTATAAAGCACTAGTTTACACTATGACCTTCTCCATACTCTAGCTGTTCTGGTTCAGGATTTCTATATATCAACAAAATGAGTTGTTTCCATTCAGCCTGATACATGGGATAAGAGGCATGAGGCATAAGAAGGACCTAACGGATAAAACTGCATAGAATAAATGAAGTCCCTAGGTCAAAATCAGGAAGCATTTCTCACAAGCACACTCTCCTAAGGGTGTCAATCTATTTCCTGTACCCGTCCTTTTGGAAATTTTCTATCATTTCCTTTTATTTGTGATCAGTTTTTCAACTTTTTAGGTATATTTTAAATTTTAACTTATTATGTTCTCAATCAGGTAAAAGATGCAAAAATCATTTTCCTGCAGAAAATCACAGTAGTTAGCCAAAGAACCATGAAAGGTTTAGGAAGTAGCTTGAATCAAACATTAACAAGTTATGAAGTTGTTCCAATTGCCAGAACCATGTATTTGCTCACAGATCTACATACTTTCAAATTATAAGCAAATGTCTGAGTGATTTTAATACTAGTTTTACCTCTAATTTCTGTGACATCTACAAAATTTTATAACTTCCTTATACCCAATTCAATAAGTAAGCTGGATCATATTACTGATATTTTCAGAAACCAAAGGCAAAGATGTGATTAGAAACTTAGCCCAGAGTGTCTATCAAGAGTAAAGCATAGTTCCTTCCTTTTCATAAGGAACAGTTTTCATAAACTTAACCAAAAAACATCTATGGCAAATTTATACATAAGAGGAAGCAAATATGCATGTGAAACATCAAGACCTCAGAAAAGGGGCTGGAGTGGTGGCTCAGCGGTTATGGCGCTTGCCCAGCATGCGTGAGTTGAAACCCAGCACCATGTACACAACAAAGTCTCAGAGCAACGAAAGCCACATGAAAAACTAAATAAAAAATTGTTTCTCTCTTTCTGTCTCACTGTCCCTCTCTCTTTAAATAAAAAAAAAGTTCAGACAAAATCTTTTCCCAGCATGTGACATACTTTTTCAGTTCTTTCTGCAACATTCCTCCAGGTGTAGAAAGTCTTGACTATGTTATGGATATTTTCCGGAGCCGGCAACGTCCCCGATTTCTGTTGTAAAATAGCTTTTTCCAACCCTTCGCACAAAGATTTTACTGAAGGCTCACATAAAATAATAAGATTTTCTGGAAGCACCTCAGGAATTCCACCAACCCTGGTACTTACAACCTTAAAAAGGAAAAAGGAATATATGATCCACTATAACCAGACCTCAGGGGGAAAAAAATCAACAAAATCAAGTGAAGTAAATATTATATCATGTCTATCCGTGTTTTTTCAAAATGCAAACACAGAAACCCCAAAAATACAAGCCCTGAAAACTTTTTACCTGTAAGCCACAACTCGCTGCTTCCACGATTGCCATGCAGAATGCTTCGGTAAGGGAGGTATTAAGAAAAATATGTCCTTGAACTAAGACATTTCTAACATCCTTGTGTTCTAAAGCTCCCAAAAGACGCACCCTGGTTTTTTAAACGAGGGAGAAGAAAGAAAGGAATGAAAAAATCACATTACAAAAGAAATTTAATTTCTAAGCCAAGTCAGCTATTTATATTAGATTCTTATTGCAATGCTTTCCACCTCCAAAGATTAGTATCACCAAACAACCATCTAAAAGAAAGTCTTATAAACTGCTGAGTTACAACTCTTACAACATATTTCTAACTTTTGTTACATATACCAAATTTCATCTTCTCCAAAACTAATTTGCATTTATTGAAAATAGCACACTTTGATAACTGAGTGTTAAAGTCTCATTTCTAACAGGAAAATGGCCCTTCACATATGTGCTTCACACATACGCATCTTGTGTATTACTGAGGAAAAGACCTGTAAGACCTGTATGTGCAGAGCAATTTACATGATTTGAGCCATGTTATTTTTTTTCCACTGCTGGGGACTGAACGCAGGACCTGGTGCATGCCAGGCAAGCACTCTACCACTGAGCCGAACTCCCAGTCTGTGCCATGCTATTTAAATCACAACATAGTATGGCTCGGAAATCAACACATTTCCAGTCAAAGTGGGTTTTTTGTGTGTGTACCTTCCACAGTGCCTCC
>PVKS010023329.1:0-32520 GCA_004027875.1 Aplodontia rufa
CCTGGACACATGTCATCAAGAGCCTGTGAGCAGTCGGGAGACAGTGTCACAGGGGCTCATGGGAGCCACTGTCCCTGGGCACATGTCATCAAGAGCCTGTGAGCAGTCAGGGAGACCATGTAATGGGGGCACACGGGAGCCACTGTCCCTGGACACATGTCATCAAGAGCCTGTGAGCAGTCGGGAGACAGTGTCACAGGGGCTCACGGGAGCCACTGTCCCTGGACACATGTCATCAAGAGCCTGTGAGCAGTCGGGAGACGGTGTCACAGGGGCTCACGGAGCCACTGTCCCTGGACACATGTCATCAAGAGCCTGTGAGCAGTCGGGAGACGGTGTCACAGGACTTAGGGCTGGAGTCGACTGACTGATTTGCTGAGTGAGTGCCAATGACACAGAGTCTCCTCCTGGCAAAGCTGAGCCATCGGGCTCCTGTTATTACTTACTGCCATAAGGGAGTGGCTCTAGAACCCAGAGCTCTTGGTGCCAGCTGGGTTTTCTCTTCTAGCAATCCCAGAGAATAATCTGCCTCATCACGCTCAGGATCTTGCATGTGACTTAAAAATGAACCCATGAAAAGCAAGGGGGACAGTGTGTTAAGCCCTGCCAGCTGTCCGTCCTGAAGCTCTGCTGGTGCCGCGCAGAATTCCTAGACCATGCTGCACCACACTGTGCACACCACACGCGATAGGGCGCCCCACCCGTGCAGTTCACCGTTGGGTGCACAGCGTCCATGCAGGCACGGTGGGTGTTCTTTTTGTACTCACTGAAGGGTGGACCAGAGCCCATCTCCTGGGCACAGGGAGAGGACTGCTGACAACTAAGCACACTTCTAAGCCAGACCCACGACAGTTACATCACCAGGCTTTGCGTGGGATATTTGAGGCTTCAGACTCACAGAGAGCCTGAGTTAGGACCTTGGTCCCTACCTGACTAAAGTGAAAGCATTGCTAGAATGTTCAGTTCCGATCACAGGCTCCTCCCATTGGAAATGCCCCTGGTAATCTTCACTATCTGGAACTGAGCCTCAGCTTTCTGCTGAAAAATAAATAAAAATGTCAGCTTCGCTGGGTGTAGTTTCCCTGCAATGGTGCTGGTGAATAAGGACTTAAAAATGAAATATATGTATATATATGCATGTGTATACATGTGTGCATGTGTGTAGGCATGTGTCCATGTAAGTGTGTACACATGTGTGTATGTGTTTATGTGTATACACGTGTGCATTGTGTATGTGTGTATACCCGTGTGCATGTGTGTAGGTGTGTGTACATGTGTATATGTGTGTGCATGCCTGTGTGCATGGTGTAGGTGCATATGCATGTGTGTGCACATGCACGTGCATATATGTGTGCATGTGCTTGTGTGTGTCTTGTGTAGGTGTGTGTGCATGTGCACATGTGCACACATATGTTTTTGCATGTGTATTGTGTAGGTGAGTATACATGAGTGTGCATGTATGTGCATATGTGTGCACATGCCTTGTGTGCCTTGTGCATATATGTGTATACGCATGTGCATGTGTGTGGGGGTGTGTACATGTGTGCATTGTGTGAGTGTGTATACATGTGTGTAGGTGTGCATGCATGTGTGCATGTGTGTAGGTGTGTGTGCGTGTGTGTAGGTGTGTATACATATGTGCAGGTTGTAGGTGTGTGTGCTTGTGTAGGGGTGTGTATACATGTGTGCATGTGTGTGGGTATGTATGCATGTGTGTGTACCTGTGTGTAGGTGTGTGTGCACATGTGTAGGTGTGCATACATATGTGCATGTGTGTAGGGGTGTGTGCATGTGTGTGGGTGTGTGTGGGTGTGTATGCATGTGTGTATGTGTGTAAATCTGTGTGTAGGTGTGTGTGTGCGTGTGTAGGTGTGCATGCATGTGTGTAGGTGTGTGTAGGTGTGTAGGTGTTCATACATATGTGCAGGTGTGTAGGTGTGTGTGCATGTGTAGGGGTGTGTATACATGTGTGCATGTGTGTATACCTGTGTGTAGGTGTGTGCACATGTGTAGGTATGCATACGTGTGTGCATGTGTGTAGGGGTGTGTGCATTGTGGGGGTGTGTATACATGTGTGCATGTGTGCATGTGCACATATGTCTGTGTGCATAGGTATCTCCACCAAGATCTATGTGCAGGGTTTGATTCTTTTGCCTGTCTCATTTCGTTCTATTATGAGTGACTTTATACAGGTGCCCCTCTAGTGGAAATTCACTAAGCTATCCATGGTGAAGGTGGCTTGTATATTGTTAGACAAAAATCCAGCTAGAAATAATGTAAACCGTGGTCTCAGACGAATTCCTTCGCTTCATTCTCTGAGTTTCATGTTTTTATAGCTTCACGTGTGAGTTTCCTAACTACTCAGCAACACCATGCCACTTACAAACAACAGTTTGAATGAATGTTTTTGTTTGACTGCCTTTCTGGAATACCTCCTGTGGAGTATTCCAGTAAATGTTGCGGTGTTTCCACCTCTAAAATGGCTCATAAAGGACCAAACTTGTGAATGCCTCTCAACGGCCGTGCTTTCCTTTCCACACACATCAGCCTGCGTTTCTATTCAGCACACTCTGCATTTGGAGGTGCCGGCAAGTCAGCACTTAGTGGCTTCACCAAGTAGCCCTTGCCAGTAAACCATCCTTTAGAACAGAGCCCTGTGCTGGTGACAACTTGCTCCATCAGTGACACTGTCAGCAGGCAGGGCTCAGCAGGAGTTGGGCACACAGAGGAAGCAGGAGGGAACTTTTAAAGGACATGCATGGCACACCCCTCTGAATTCCTGATGCATGCCAGCCCATGAAGGAAAAATCTGAGGTCTTCCACTCCTGAAGAGAAGGATAAACGCAGTCACCACCCCAGCCTGAAGACATGTGCATGGGGGTGGAAGTGCCTCCACTGGAGAGGCCCTGCAGTCCCGTAGGTGAGATCACCTAAGAGGCTCAGGAGCCAAGTTGCAGATGGTCACAGCCAGTGAATCTTTTTCTAGGTGCAAATATATGAAGAAGACTTCACAAAGGAGCGAGCAGACCGGGAAAGGCTTAATCGGGAGAAGGAAGAGCTGCAGCGGGCCCAGAAAGCTGCTCAGTCTCAGCTGGCCAGGCTGAGCTCCCAGGTACAGGTCCAAACAGCGTCCCTGTCACCATGCACACGTGCGTGGAAAATATTCAAGCCTTTGGAATTCTGTTAATTGACACTGGGTTTTTTGAGAGGCCCGCACCTGGGGTGGAATCACTCTTCAAACAACCTTGGGAGCAGATGAAAAGTGACTGAGGTTTCTTTAACGTAAGTCTATTGAGGAATTACCCAAGAAGCTAGATTCCAAAGTCTTTTGTAAAATACAGTTCTTGTATCTTTTTCTCATAATATTTATCTTGGTGGAATGGGAGTTGAACTACCTACTACTTAAACACGGTGAAGTGGTTTGTAAATTCTCGTCGCTCTCTTTGAAGGGCTGTGTTGGAATGTTCCTGTCTTCCAGAAACCTCTATTTCTAAATGCCCTGCACATGTTCAGTGAAATCCAGGGCCCTGTTCTCTGGGCCCAGACTTAATGTAACTAGAATGTAACTTTCAAGGAAACCAGTTTATTGGACTAGAATATATTAAATGTAAGTGAACTAAAATGAAGTGTAATAGAATATATTAAAAGTAGACTCAGGAAGTTGCCACGAAGGGTAAATGCTGATGCTAATGAGGGAGAATGTCGCTAACATGAATTTGACTTAAGAAAAGAAAATGAACCACAGCATTTCTGGTTTGCAGTACCATGCAGAGGAAGTGGGTGTAGACCTGCTATGGGACTCTTTAGCTTCAAGATTTTCAATCTTTGAAGAAATTTAAAACTCTTAGCTGTCCTTTTCTTTCTAATACAACATGAATGATGAATTAGATTTAATTTCTTCTCTCATATTTTTTCAAGGATTAACTTGAAATTCTTAATTTTATATGGAAAATTATTTGGTTGAACCATTTCCTGTCTAAGAAATTAGAAGGAATAAAATAAAGCAATTATAAAGGAAATTAGTAGGAATAAAAAATATAATTCTTTAATTTTCTGAAGGTAATCCATAATGAATAATTTATACAACAATGGGTGAAAAAATTCTGATTATCCTGGGTGAAAAATTACTCTTTCAATTTTTATTTCTTCCAGGCAAAGCTCCTTTAATTTGTTTTAAGTTGTCAGTGCACAAATTACTTTATTCTTGACATATTTAAATTTTATTCATTCTACTTTATTAAGTTCAGATTGGTTCCTCTGCACCAAACCCAAAAAATAAATAAATAAAAATAAAACAGAGTTCAGATTGATGATAAATTGGTGCCTGAGATGGGCCATGTACTTGCCATCTTAGAACTTTTAGTGCAGCCAGGAGCATATTCCATCTTCTTAATCTTTTAGAACATGGTCCACCATCGAGGCTGGTACCCGTGCACATGTAAATAGCAGCTTTGACTGTGTCATCAAAATACAGTATCCAAGTATGATATGGTTAAATTCCATTTATAAGCTGAGAAACAATCTTGAGATCTAAGTGATTTCTTAAAACTATCAAGTTTTTTCTTTAAAATAATGATAGCCCATCACTTATTTTTCAAAGTCTCATTCAGCCAATGGTGGTGCAGGCCAGTAAATCCCAGTAATGTGCAAGGCGGAGGCAGGAGGATTGCATATTTGAGGTCAGCCTCGACAGTTTCGTGAGACGCTGTCTCAAAATGAAAAATGAGAAGGTCTGGGGATGTGGTGGGTGTTAGAGCACCCCTGGGTTCCATCTGTAGTACCAAAAAGGAAACAAAATCTCTCATTCACTCTGGTGAAACAGTGGTAGAACTCGGGTCTAGAGAATGGTTGCGTGATCTCAGTGGGTTAACAGCAGATAAATGCCACGGTGCGGGGAACAGAAGCCTGGGTAGAGGGATAGATTATTCAAGGATGAAGTTGAAATGGACTTTAGAGGAAGTCTCAGGTCAGACCCTCTGGCAGCATGGGTCACAAGCCAGGGACAGAGGCTCAAAGGCAGCGTGGGACATGGAAGAGCCTGTGGGTGCTGAGAGGCAGCAGGAAGCAGGGGATGGGTGCTCCTGTGCTGGAGGGTGGTGGTGGCCCTGGGCAGCTTGGCTGGGCCTCCCGTCCCCATCTGTGCGAGGAGAACTGTAGACTAGCCGATGCCTGCCCGGTCCGCTAACCCTCGGCCTCTACTGCTCAGTTCCGTGACCTCAGGCGACTCCCATGCGAAATGTCCAGGAGGAACCCCGTGACTTCACCAAGTCGCTCATAGTTCAGGGGAGGATCCTTTGGTGGTTCCTAATGATCCAGACTCTCTGTCTCAGAGGGTCACGTGTGGTGACCCCACGCAGCTGTGTGATCAGCTCCTGTCACTGAGGTCAGTGCTTGACCGCCAGGGCACTCCGCCTCATGCTGGCAGCTGTGGCCCTTGAAGTCCAAGACCCTGCGGTGCAGGAAGGACACGCAGCCTGTCCCCCTCGGCTGCAGATTCGTCTACCTGCTGAATGCACTCATCACCCCAAATCTTACGATGGCACTGTGGTGGTCCCTTCCCTACCGTGAACAGCACGGAGAGTTCCAGAGATCGCTGCCTTCTCACTGGGCGCCTGGTAGAGGGCCCTCCTCGTGGCCTGTTCAGCGCCACGTCTTTCTTTCTCTATGTGGTGATTTCACTGTTGAAATGTCTCCCACTCAGAGTGACCAGGTGCCATCCGGGTTCTGAGGCACAAGGAGGCTGTGATGAGCCTGTGGCTGGATGAGCTAGGTACCATAGGATGGCAGTGCTGCTGTGTCCTGCACTGGCCTGCGTGGGTCACTGACAGCTGGGCTGTAGGACCGCAGTGCTGCTGTGTCCTGCATGGTCTCGTGGGTCACTGGCAGCTGGGCTGTAGACTGCAGTGCTGCTGTGTCCTGCATGGTCTCGTGGGTCACTGACAGCTGGGCTGTAGGACTGCAGTGCTGCTGTCCTGCACTGGCCTGCGTGGGTCACAGCCCAGTTGTCCAGAGGCTTGAGCTCCTCCTGATAAGCAAATGCCTTTGTTTTCTTTGTTGTTGTTGTTTGTTTTCTGTAGATAAAAGTTTGTCAGATGGAGAAAGAAAATCTAGAGAAGCAGCTGAAACAGGTAGGTGGCCCCTGAGCTCCCGATCGTGGTTGAAATGGCAGCTGCGAGCTTCACCCACCCGTTTATTCCCACGAGTGGTCTTGTGGCCCCCTTAAAGCGTATTCAAGCTCTGCTCTGCCTCAGAATCCTCAGACCCCCCCACCGCAGGAAATGTCCCTGGGTGGACCATGCCCAGGGCACACCCAGGCCTGTCCGCCCCCACGCTCCTGAAAAGCATGCGCCTTTCAGGGCACGTTACAGCAGTGCCGGCCTCAGTGTGCCTTTCCCCCAGCAAGGATCCCTCCATGGGCCCACAAGCACCTGGGAGATGTGTCACCTTGGTATTTCTTGCAGTTGCTTACGCAATTTGCACTGGAAGACCACATAAAGACTTCTGTCTCTCTCTAGAATGCAAGGCCTTCCTGGGCCCCGAGCCCACCTGTGCAGGCAATTGCCGAGCAGAAGCCTTGGAAGCTGAATGCTTTCTCTATGAGTTCCTTTCGCCCCACCCGGGGCTTGTTGTATCTGTCAGTTGCTGAAGAGAGCGTCTTTCGGGGGTCAGTGGACGTCTTCACAAGGATCCTTGTGAGGACAGCTCAGAAGCAGAGCTAACTAAGGACACTTCCCAGGGGTTTCTGATTTCTCCAAGGTGGGGAAACAATTGCAGTGTGGCCATAGGGAGACTTAGCTGACAAGCCCCATTCCTGTGAGTCCCAGGCCTTCCCAACTTACTCCTCTGAGTCACATCCATGCCAGATTAGGCCACTCCTTAAGAGTGAGCCGCTCTTATGTGGAGCACGAGTGATGCGACCCTGACTTCTCCCACTCCCGGTGAATCGGTGACTTTGTCTCCCCAGATGTGTTTCCCGGTCTGCAACTGCGGCTTGGCTTTCCACCTGCGGGACCCATGGGTGTCACCTAGCCCAGGCACTCTGCAGGACCAGCGGGAGCACCCAGTAAGTAGGAGTTCCCATTCCAACAAATACGCCTTTGGCTTTTTCTTTTGGTATAAATTATGTGTGTCTGGGATTGTGGCACGTGACGTTGCCTACAGAAGGAGGCTCGACTTCATCTCAGCTCCAACTGGCAAAGCTCCGGAGGTCTGGCACATGGTAATTATCCTCCGGCCCTCAATCCTCAGGGCACATGGATGTGAAAAATTAGCTAAAAGGTCTCAGATTGAGCTACAGTTCCTTGAACAAACATAACATTTCATATGGGTCATTTTCAATTGATACCCAACTCCAGAGCCAAAGGACATTTTTATGTACAAAGAACAGTGAAGTGGATGTAGAAAAGAAAAAGAAAAAAAAGGTAAGAATGGTTTGAAACATATCGTGAACTGCTGTGTGTTGCTTCATAAGTGCAAAACAGGTTTTGACATTTTCCAACCAAGGGGAATTGTTTAAAAAGATCCAGGAAAAGGTGACCCACTACAGTTGTCCCCTGTGGCTGTGGGTACCCAGGCACAATGAAGGGGACTGTGGGTGGCATCAGCAGTCCACCTGAGCAAGCCAGATCAAGCGGTCTCCCCTTGCTTCTCAAGAGCAGCGTCCCCAGTGTCCCAGTGGGCGGCCAACCTCCACCCTCCATTGCACATAAGGAGGCAGAACTTCATCCAGGAAAACAACCGTGCACTTCCCACATTTTGAATTTTCTAGACTCTCCTCCCACCCCTTGGTTTGTATTAACTTGGTTTCTAATTATGCCAAAGTCTGAGATTTTTTATTGGGATTTTGCTAGCAGAGCACTTACCAAAAGCATGGTTCTCCCGGTTGCCTGAAAAGCTCATGCTTGGTCCTTGACTCCAAGCTCCTTTCCCACAAGTGAGACACTGATTCTCAGTGAGGGGCAGGTGTCAGGGCGCAGAGCACCTCTCGCTATGCAGCCTGGCATGACACCGCGTGCTGAGAACCTGGGCCTCTTCCCTCAGTGAGCACTGATACTTCCGTCTGCTGCCCTCTCACCTCTTGTTTACCTGTTTTCTTACTTTCCAGTCTTCAGCTCTCATTCCTTAAAAAAAATTTGTCAATGGGGGCTGGAGCAGTGGCTCAGCAGTTAAGGCGCTTGCCTGGCATGTGCAAGGACACAGGTTCAAACCCCAGCACCACATACACAAATAAGTGTCAGAGAAATGAAAGTCACATGAAAAACTAAATGAACATTGATTCTCTTTCTCTCTCACTGTCCTTCTCTCTTTCATTTAAAAAAAAAAATCTTTACGTAGAAGTAAACCAAGACTATGGGGAACGTAAAGAGATGGAAACTGCCTTAGGAGGTGGCTCTACAGTCAGGGTGTGTGGACATGTTGTCGCGAAAGATGAACTGTAAAACCAAGGAGCCCTTCAGATTCATCTGGGAGCACAGATGGGGGCTTCTTGTCATTAATGGAAAGAAGGGCGGAATGCTCCTGCTAAGGCTCCCAAGCTCCTGTCCGTTAGAGGAGGCAAGAGCTTCGGGTCACACAGAAGTACCTGCAAATGAAGCTCCGGATGGAGAAAGGGTCCGAGCCCTGCATAATGGCCTACGTTTTCAAGCCGTGTTCCACTGAACCAAATCTCAGTACAGCAAAACCTGGGGCTTGATTTTAAAAGAACATGCCATGTTTTCCTAACGTCTAAGCCTGCCTTCAGCCACCTGCCTTGGTGTTGGGACAGCAGTGTGTCCACCCCTTCTGGCTGCTCTCCCCTACCTGTTGGTTGCAATATCTGAAAGTGAGCCAGGAGGCCACCTCGCTTCCTGTCCCAGCTCATCCTAGGGCCGAGAGGCTCCTAGGGCCCAGGTGTCTGAGCAGGTGATGGGACCAGGCTGGGCTTCCTCTCTCAGCCTTGTTGGGCAGCTGAGGCAGCCTTGAGAATGGTCCCCATTGGGGACAATTAAAAAGTTTTCCTTAAGTTATTTTTACCATTATTAAATAATTCAACCAAAAGTCTGTGTTCTCTGTGTCTTATGGGATGTAGGAGGCAGAGAGAGTGTTGAGAGGAGAAAGACAGCCTGGCTGGGGACAGATCAAGCCCAGTTGTTCCATTCCCAGGGGGTGGACACAGTTGGTGGCCTTGGAGCTGCCTTGCTAAGTCAGGTCTGCAACTTTTTATTTCTTGTGCAATTTGTTTGACATCTTCCCTGATACTTGATATCTGGCTGCTGTTAACTGGTGAGAATCTAAGAGAAAATCCTTTTGGCTCCACCCTGAGCAGCAGAGAGAATGAGTTCTGGGAGCCCACGTGCAAAGGGCAAGGGTCGCTGTGCTCCGCATCCCCAGCCCTTCTGTACCGCCTTCCCGTAGCAGCTGGGAACGCTTCCTGGAGCCACCAGACGAAGTTAGACTTGTGTGTTTCTTTTTTCCTGGCCCTCTCATTGCTCCCAGGGTGAGGGTTTTAAAAAGAGCATGTGTTGATGGTAAATTACTTTATTTAGGAGCCATAGTAAGTTTTGCAAAAGTGCTTATACTTCTGCAGAGATCCAAGACACATCTGTTTTCCAAACAAAAGGAAACAACTCCAAAGTCATAGAAATTCTGACCCAATGCAGAGGGGACACGGGAGGGGGCGGGAGAGCTGGTGGGAGGGAGGCAGGAGGCGAGCAGGGTGAGGGACACTGGCAGCAGGTTTGGAGGAACACCTCCCTGGTGTGCCCTGACAAAGGCCACCCGGCGTCACTGTGACTTCACGTGTGTTCTGCTGAGGTCCACTTTGCTGAAATAATGTTTCCTTGTTCCCACAGCCACACCGTCCGAGGTACGCTCCCAGCCCGCTTCCGCCAGATGTGCAGCGCAGGGCGAACGGTAAGACCACAGGCCTTTCATGTCTCTGAATGGCTCTGGCCGTGACTCGGCACCCACCCCGCCTGCTCACTGTGGGGGTGTCACACACACAACTCTAATTGGCTGCACCCAAGGTTAGGCCCAGCTCCTTCAGGCAGAAACGTGGGGATCTCAGTTCTGCTTCCAGCCCGTCCCTGTCTCGGAGTCAGAACTCCACCTGGCCTAGAAACAGCGTCAAGCAGAGCTGTGCTGTAGCAACCACAGAGCTCTGCGGTTCTGACGCAGGACGGACACACAGCCAGGGTCCCAGGCTGGGCTTGGACAGATGTTTTAAATGTCACTGGCAGGCAAGCAGAAGAAGCCAGAGGCCCAGAGCTGGGTCTCTTGTGTCTGTGACCAATGCCAAGGCAGAGTTCTCTGAGGCCACCTGTGCCCACAGTGCCCCCTGGAATCCTGCAGGGGAACACAGTCGCCCGCAACGTGCTGGTAGCTGGCATCGCTCCGTAGCTCTGGGTTTAGCATTCTGCTGCTTCTCCCCAGAACCTGCCATACTTTCCGTGTCTTCTTTCCGTGGACTGTTGAGGCCACCCGGGAGTGGGCTGCGTAAACCAAGTTGGAGTCAGAATCCCACTTCCGATCGGGAGTCCACAGAGTCTGCTTGTGCGTCCTAAGTCATCTCACGTGCCACACTCTATCTTGCTCACAGATTGGAATCTGCATAGAAACCGCAAGAGGAACCACTCTCTAAAGCCTCAGCCCATGTTAGAAAGTTGGTCCATGTGATTCAGAGCTGAGATCACATAGTTTTGGATTTTAATACAAGGAATCCATTATGGAGTAGGCTAGGGAGCTGGGAACAGCACGTGTTGCTTTTCAGACTGTGAATGTCACATGTCTGAAGGACTCCTCACCAAGTGCATGAAGCCTCCCACAGCTGTGCAGTACACAACCTGGGCAGCCGTACCCAGCAGCACTGGGAGATCATCCTCCATATGATGCTTGCAGTAGCATCACACAGAAAGAATGCGTGAGGTTAGGATTCTGTAGCAAAATGTCCAGGCATCTCTCAGAAAACTTCTAGGCATCATTTCTTTGCTTTCTACTTCAAATATAACCAGTGGTCTTGCCGCCGTTCTTGATTCCAACTGTACTGATGCTTTTTTAGAAGGCTCGCTGCTAACCGGAAGGGCTGTGCACATTTGTGGTTCTGAACCCACATCACAGTGCACCCCATGCCACCCAGGGGCAGCTCTTCATTTTGCGTTGGTCTGGAGTGAATATTAAAGAGGTCTCCCAAGGTGGAGATCATTTGGAAGAAGGAGCACTCGCTCCGGGGGAGTTGGGGGGGGGGGGGAACACAGCAGTGCCACAGTCACCAGACCTTGCTCCCGCTTCCCAAGTGAGCGATGTTACGGAGCTGATAATTATGCAAGACAGGAACGAGCTGAGACCCGCTGCAAACACTAAATAAAATGTTCAAGCAGTGAAATTTCATAGTCGGTGAATGAGATCTGCTGACGTCCGTCCACGTGGGAAAAATGTGACGAGCTTTGTGATCACACACCTGCAGGTGTAACGTGTGGAAGCAAACCTCTCCTCTGCAGCAGCTCAGGCAGCGCCAGAGCACGTACCTAATCCTGCAGCAATGCCATCAAGTAGGTTTATTTATACTACTCACTCGTGAGCAAACAGACTTGGAGGACTCAAGGGCCATACCTCAGCTGCACAGTGAGCTCAGCTCCAGGAATCTTGGACGCAGACACTGCCAAACCCAGGCTCAAATCGCATCCTACAGTGCCCTTGAAGACCCACCCTGCCTGTTGAAAAATTCCAAACACCATGAATGTAGAAGAGAGAATAGGTCCTTACTGGACATCTGTGTGGCCAGTGTTAACCCCTATGGTCAGGGCTTCCTGTGAGCCTAGAGCATGTGTTACCTGGCCTACTCCATGTAGGGTGGCCCCAGTGGAACCTGGGGGTGTCGCTGTGGCACCTGTGGTCCTCCACGCCATTGTAGCTGACCCTGCTCGTCTGCGGGGAAGAAGAGTGGTCAGGGAGGAAGGCCGCTGAGAAGTCTTCCTCCCGTTAAGACACACCTGACCAGGGACCCTAGTGCTCCTTCCTGCTGCACACAGCCGCTGGCACTCACAGCTCAAGCCAGGCCATCGGAACTCCCACGTGATAACTAAGTGGTGGGGAATAACAGCTGCCTGGAGTCCTTCGCGTTCTTCTCTTCTAGTTCTTCCCGAAATAAGGTGTTAGGAATTATAAGCACCCTGCTGAGCTGTAGAACTTTAGAACTTATGTCTCCTTGGAAGCCGTTCTGATACCTGTTATCTGAAAGTCTGCTATCCCCTACCAGCCCCAGCCTCTGCAAATTGCTCTTCTTCTCTTCCACCTGAAGATCAGCTTTTCAGTCTTCCACACAGGAGAACATCTGGAATCTGTCTTTCCGTGTCTTACCCATCTCACTGGTCATGAAGCCTGTTAGTTCCATGCACTTTACGGCAAACGACGGGATTTCACTATTTTATGGCTGAGTAGTATTCCACCTTGAACATAAGCATTTTCTTTAGCATCTGTTGATGGGCACCCGGGTTGACTCCATTGCTTGGATATTGTGCAGTGAACATGGGAGCACAGACGTCACCTTGATTTCATATCCTTTGGACATAAAGTAAGAAATGAGATAGTTGGGTCATGTGGAAGATCTGTTAGAAATGTGGCTATTTAAATTAGAATTAATTGGTGTGTTTTGCTTCACAGAGCATCCAGTTCTGTTTCTATTAATTTTCTGGCCACTGACAAGTTTACCTTTCTCATCTCTAATAAATGTATCACATTATATTATTATCCTAATAGTTTCCATTATTACTTTTATGGCAAACCTAAAATAGTAGCTCTGTTTTCTATACATTGACTGTCCTAGAGAAGTAGATTTATACATTTTAAAAGGGACGGTGGGTCATGAGTGCTGAATTTCAATGATACCACGGAATCCTCTTCTGATCTTCCTGGGCCTGATGGAGGGACAGACAGAATGGTATAAATATTATGACCCAAGCTTAGAAACTGTTAAGGTATAGCCCTTCCTCTTTCCTTGATAAGTGTACCTGGAACTGGCCAGAGTATATTCAGAACGCTTGTTTTCATAGTCAGCTCTCCACCAGCACCTGGTGGCCCAAGACACCAGAGTCCTGCCTCCTGCCCAGGGACACAGCTCTGTCCCTCCTTCTGAGCTGCACATCCCAGCTTCCACCCTGACCCCCCACCCCCCCGCACCCAGCTACAAGCAGCACTCTTGCACCCAGGGCCACTTAGGCAGGTGCTTTGTGCTGGGCAGAGATGTGCATATTGCACAGATGCGGTGGCCAGAGGAGGGCAGGGCAGAGTTCACTGAGGGTCCCCTGGCCAGGCTCAGTACCACACAGAATGGTCAGTTGCTGCATGTGGTTAATTTAGAGCACCTTAGAGACAGGTTGGAAATCAACTCTCCTTTCAAAATCCCAAGATTGTCAATGTGGTTTCAAAGGAATGGAAACTTCGTGTCTTTCTCCTGCATAGTGGGAAACCTTGACCTTTTAAATGCGCTGAAACCCACAGTGCTAATGTGTCTAGAAATGGGACTTTACAAACAACATTTTAATCTTACAGGATTGGATGCAAAATGACTTCCATATTCCTAGAATAATCATGGCATTGTAGAGTTAGTATAACCTTGAAAACATGTTGCTTGTTTTTTATCTTCTGAAATGTCAAAAAGCTACGTTTTCTGACTGCTCTCCCTGCCAGTCACTTCGGTACATTCCAGATTCTTCCTATGGTGTGTTGTGAGCAAATAAACTGTTTCTTACAACATGGAAGATCAAAGCCTAAACATTCAAATTGGCCATTACTAAAGTCTGCTAACCACTAATTAACTGAATATTGATCAAATTTGTCTTGTAGGACTGCTGTAACCTAGTATCCAAGCTAGGTGGCTTAAAAGAGCAGAAACTTGGAGCTGGAGTGGTGGCTAACTGGCAGAGCACCTGCCTGGCTTGTGCGAGGACCCAGGTTCAAACCCCAGTACCACATACACAACTGAGTTGGAAAAACAAAAATAGAGGAAAATCTAAATAAAACTGATTCTGTCTTTATCTCTCCCTCTCTCTCACCCAAAATAAAGTAAAATAAAATAGATCAGAAACTTAATCTTCACAGCTCTAGAGGTCAGAAGTTAAAAACCAAGGTGTTGACAGAGACATGTTCCCTCCAGAACCTCCGGGGGGCAGGGGACGGTGTCCTTGCTTATCTTGTGGTGGCCCAGGTATTCTGGGGGCTGTGGCAGCAGAGCTCCAACCTTGCTATCAGCTCCTGTCAGGAAGAAAACAAGGGAACTGCTGTAGATGGTAAAAGCTATTTCATGATGTAAGAAATAGATGCAATTTAGAGACTGCGCCTACTGTGATTTTTCTATACAAATGGATGTTATTAGCAATATTTTCCTTTTACAAAATGCATTTCTTGCATAATGATTTTACCAGTTTCTAATATAGAAAATTAATCAAAATTTAGAGACAGATAATGTGGTGTCTATTTTTAGATGTTTTAAAAAAGAATTGCAGGAGAAATGCATCCTCACCCGGATTATGATGCCATAGAAGTCAGCTTGTCAGGAGACGCAGTGATCGGGCTAAAGGGAGAGGGGACAAGATTTGCAGGTGCATTCCTATGTACACGAACACACAGGTGGTGAACCTGCTCCTCTTCAAGCGTGGGCGTAGGAGGACCTGAAGCATTCTGATAACAACTCTGTACTCACAGATAGGTGGGTAAAGAGGCGGATGTGAAAAGGAACACCGTTCCCGGCAGCTCTCTTCCGTGGAAGCTGGACCCCTGCAGGAGGGAAAGCAAGGCACGTTCTTCACCTCCCAAGTGGAAGGTTTGCTGCCCAGGTCTGCTCTTGCCTGAGTGCACACTCCAAGAGGCTAGGGGACCTCGAGAGCAGGGGCCTCTCCATCCTTCCAACTGCTCCACTGTATTCTCTTCCCCTCTTGGGGCCACCCGAGCCTCTGATTCAGCTCTTCCTTGCCGTGGAGTTGGACAGGGCCCCGTTGGAGGTGCTCACTGGGATCCTGCTCGGATCACCTGGGCATTGCGCCGTTTGACCTGTGCTCCTGTGAACAGGAAGCACAGAGTGTGATGTTGTTAGGTAGAGGGGTGCTCAGTTAGTGAGTGCCTCTGCCCTCCTTCCGGGAAACCTGTCTTTGTTCTTCCTGTCCTGCTGTGGATTACCTGCTGGTCCACGTCCCCTCTCCACACCAGCCATGGAGATGCTTGACTCTTTCCCATTCCTAAGAGCACCCTACAGATGACAAGTGTTGTCTTAAATGTTCCAAGATGCCTGGGACGAGGTACCATTAGGGGAGGAAATCTTAACTTCAGGTCGGTTAGTCCCGTGAGTTATGCTTCTGGGTTCAAATTCACCTTCTCAGCCTCTTGGACGTCTGTTGCGGGATCGAATCCAGGGGCTGCACAGCCTGTTTCCGTGATCCTGGAGAGGTGACTCACCTTCCTGTTGGACGTTTTGGTCACTGCGCTGTTAGTTTCGCTCTGATGCACCAACAAGGCAGCAAGCCCAAGACGGGCAGCATGCTCTTAGGTAGTGATGCGTAAAGCCAGCGTGTTCTCCAGTCTCTGCGGCTAAGGGCTGCACGCAGGAGAGTCCTGTCTTCCTAGCCACCCTGTCCGCAGAGTCCTGGCCCGTCCTCCTGATCTTCGCCATGTTTTTCATATGCGTCTTCCTCACACATCCGAAGCACCATGGGCTCCTGCATGGCTTTCACAGCGAGCCAGTGCCAACTTCCCCTGCACTCTTCCCTGAGCCCTGGGATGTCAGCCAGGATGAGGCTCAGAGCAGAACACTCCTCCTCAGGCATGAGCTGGGCCCCCCGTGATGTCACAACATGGTGAGCTTGTGCCCGTACTGGAGCGCACAGTGGGCACCTGCCCAGGTTCTCAGTGTGTGCGTGGGGAGCTCTGAATAGAATCCATCAATCAATCTCTCTCACACCAGCCTAGAAACGTATGGCTGGCCCTAAGCCAGAAGAGGAGGAATAAAATTGTACTGTTTAACCTGAAACACTCTCCTCCTGTTTTTCATAGATCTCTCCTCGGAAAGGAAGGCCCACCAGTAGAGGCAGCCACCAGTGAGCACTCCGGGTGGAGGGGAGGCTGGCCAAGGCCCTGGCTTGCTTTCCCCATGCTGGGTCTGCTGCAGCTGCGTGTCATTGCTCCGTATTTGTGCCTGGTCACGCTCCCGCGAGCACGGACAGATGAGAAGCCTCATGATAGCCAGGGTCCTGACAGGTCAGAGAGGCCAGCTACTGAACAACCACATACAGCTTCCAGCTCCTCCAAATGCCACCTGGCACTGGGTGACGGGCCACTCCTTGAAATGGCCTGCAGCATGTTGCTGGTGGATTTACAGCGATGGCTGCATGCTTTAAGCACCTGTGTCTTTGGAGCACTGGTGCCCTGTGCTGGGTTTGGAGAGACGCATGTTCCTGGGGGGACAGTCCCTGCACCTGTGTGTTTCCAAGCTGCTCCGTTTTTCCCCGCAGGGGTTTGGTTCTCCAGCCAGGCTCCTTAGCTACTGTGCTCCTCATGGTCAGCCTGGGCGGGGCTGGAAGTAGGGTGGAGGAGATGAACGTCCTGCCTGCAGCTAAGCGAGTGCTTCATGTGGAATAAAACAGCCATCCGGAAACTGTGTTTAAACAGCCATTTTTTATGGTGAGAAGTTGCAGGGCCACATTTTTAGGTGAGCTAGATCATCAGAGATAAGGTCCTAATAAGATGGCAATGGCTTTGCTGCATTCATATATAGTGACAGAGAAGTTCAGAAATGTATGAATTTGGTTAAGTCCGTGTTTCTTTCCTATGGATTTGAGCAGTTATTCATGAAAAATAAAAGTCTGACTTTTTGAACCAATTAAAATGAAGCTAGAATGTATCTAAGTTTTACTGCAACTAAATCACACAGTGACAGGATGTGTCTAAAGATCAAGCAGATAGGAAAATATTAAGCTCATCCACTTAATTAGGGTTCTGCTGGGCCTGGCCTGGGCGGCTCTCCGGAGAGCCTGGGAGATGAGAGCCGTGACACCCGCGTGTCTGGAAGCCCCAGGGCGAAGCAGGGCCTCCTCGCCTGGGCAGCCAGCACAACGCCCACGTGCTCCTGGAACTGGTTTTTCCGCCTGGCTTGTTTCTGCCTCAGTTTCTACGAGTGCTGCAGCATTGCAGGTCAGGAAGCTGAGGATCCAGGAGGTCACATTCCCGCCTCGGCCTTGGCTGCAACCTTCTCTCGCACTGACCCCCAGCCTGTGCCTCTGCAGTCCATCAGGCACCATTGCTAGGATCTTTCTCCATGCAGAGGGAGCGGGCTGCTTTGTGGGGACCTCCAGCATGCTTTTCAATATTCTCCTCATGTGAGCAAACCTGAGGAGGAGAATGTACGTGGGCCCACCCTGACTGCTCATACTTGGAAACATTTCAAGTGACAGGCGGTGCTGGTTATACAGCTCAGGGTGTCACCACATGTGTGTCTGCCACCTGCAGGACCATGCTGCTCTTGGGAACGAGTGAGAGAAGACCTGTGTAAGTCTCAGGGGGCCCAGTTGAGACATTTGTGCTTCCCCTAGGGCACCACCTGTGTGAGGTTTGGCCTCACACTCCCTCCTCCTTCCAGCCTGGTTAAAGTGTCTTCTGGCTTCCTGAGGTCCCCTGAATTCTTTAGACCCAACACAGCACTGCTCCTTCAAACCTTGATTCTGTTCGTTTTGGGGGGTTTTGTGAGTCCTTTTTCTACCTTCCACTGCTGTGGAGTTAGCGCACTCCTTCGTTTGAAGGTGCTGCTTGGGTCTGTCACTGCATTACACAATTATCTCCACGTGAGCAAGATCTTTTTTTCCTATTTGCACCCTCCTGAAGCCAAGGGACAGCCCTGTGCCCCCCTGTGCCAGCAGGACCCTTGTTTGGCTGGGCTTTGAACTTCAAGCCAGCTGAGGGCCCTGGGAAGGAGTGGGTGCTACTAGGTCCCTTGCGATGGACCTTGTCCTACTTCCATCATCTCTGTGAGCCACTCAATGCCTCCCCAGTCAATTCTTCCCATCATCCAGCGTTCACTTGTCTGGTTTGAAACAAAAGCCTCTTAGTTAATCACCAATGTAGGAGCTGAAATTCTAAGTTTATAGCAAGGGCCTTACATAATTATATACACACATTTTTCATACATGTATTTATACATATTGCTTTACATATATTTAATTACATATGATATATATTTCATATACATACATAAATACAAAAGTTTGTGTAGTTTTTCTTTACAATGTCTTTGAAAACGGAAGCAGGGCTGTAATAGCCTCATAATGATGTCATCAGACCTGATATGACAGATGCATTAAACTCCAAACATCATCACTATGAGTCTTACGAACTATTTCCTTGGATCATCACACAATAAATTTTAATGTTAAAAGTGGAAAACACTATAATAAAAGAAAACAAAATGCCTCGTTTGGATTTTCTCCTAATTTGATAAAGACCCTAATGGAGAATAGTCGTCACAGTGAAATAAAATCACCAAAGTCTGTTTCTAATTTGTGCATTCTTTTCTCTGAGTGCTGATTTGCACACCTGATAATACATAATTCAGTAGGCCGTCCCTTATCCAGTAGGAGACTGGGCAGCAACTTCGACTTTGGCAGGCTGTTAATAAGTGAACAGTGGGAAATGCCATCTGTGTAAGGTCTAGACCCCACAATGCTGCTTTGAAAATCAGGGAACAGTGGTGTTGCTCTCTGGCAGTATCACACTCCAGCGTCAGAAACTTCCAGTTTCTCTGCACAGCGTGCTGGCTTCTGTGCAGAGTGGCTCCTCAGTGAGGAGTTTGGGGGAAGATTCCTGATGGTTCCAGAGGGGGCTGGCATGGTGGCTCAGCAGTTATGGTGCTTGCCTGGCATGTGCAAGGATGCGGGTTTGAACCCCAGCACCACATACACAACAAAGTGTCGGAGCAACAAAACCACATGAAAAACTAAATAAAATTGATTCCCTCTCTCTCTCTCTCTCTCTCTCACTTTCCCTCTCTAAAAGAAACAAACAAAAAACAAAAAGCTGACTGTGAGCCAGTGCACTTTTGGACAGCCAGTCAGTTCTACACATACCCACCTCTCATCCGTCCGTCATCTGCTTTGTCTGGATCTTGTCCTGGAAGTTTCTCTCATGTGCAGGAAGCTGCAGTGCCTGTGAGCAGAGGGCAACCAAGGAGAAGCGGACACTTGGAGTGCTCCCTGCTGTCTGCCCACGCCATGGGAGACCTCTGAAGAAGGGGGCACGTGCTCCTGTGAATCAGCCTGGTGTCCCAAGTCTAGCAGAATCACACTCCTCAACAAGACAGAAGGTAACCAGTCGAAATCCGACAGCTGAAGATGCAGAAAAATATTACAGCACCAAGCGTTGCCCTGAAGTTTTGTAAGTTTTTTTTAAACAAAATGTGTTACTTAAATAATCTTGGAAATCTAGATTTCTTTTCCCTACAAGAACAATTAGCCTTTAAAAGATGTTTAGAGTATTCCTAGTTGTATAAACTTCTAACAGAGTGGCAGAGACCTACTTTCCCCTGAGAAAGGGTGACAGTGAAGACCAGGCGCCACCTGGCCCGCGCAGGGCCAGCCACGCAGAAGGGCCTTGTGCAAGCGTCGGTGGTCTGCAAGCACAACCAGCATCGACTGACATTCTTCAGCAAATTTCCAGGCTAGAAATTCAGGTGCTCTAGGAAGGAACAATAGAGGGTCCCAACAAATTCCGGACAGAGGGCAGCACTCACAGATCACGCTGGCATCGTACCTTGGTTTTCCATTTATCTTTCATGTATAGATAGCATGTTGGAAGCAAATTACATTAAAGTTTATATAAATGGATTTGAAGGGGCTTTACGATCTACAAGGCAATTCTTAGTACTTTTTCTTAGTAACAGAGTTGCACGGGTAGCAATACGGACTGCCACTGTCCCCAGGTGGAGGTGCAAGGCAGCAGAGGTGAGAGCCCACCAGCCTGCTTCTCGCACCTCCACTGAGCACTGACCTTCCAGGTTTTAAGGCGGACACTTTATTAGTTTCATATGATACAGACCAGAGCTCAAGGCCAAGGACCATTTCTGTCCAAAGGGTTTGCTTTGAAACCGGAGAGCACTTTACCTTTGGGCCATCACACAAAATCCTTTATATAGCATTCATTGTATCTTGTGATTCTGAAGAATTTCATGTTAAATTCTGATTCCAGGGTTTTCAGACTTATCTTCTGCAGAAAAGCAGATGGCTTCGCTGAAGGAGAAGCAGAATCACAGAAGTGAACACGAAGTCAGCATCCAGCAGAAGCCCAGGTGTGGACCTCACAGTCCAGCTTCCAGCCATCCTCATGAAGCCAGACGTAGACTGCCACCTGGGCAGAAGGATTTTTAGAGCTGGCACCAGGTCAGGGAACAGCTTCAACAGGCATATTCTTAATGCTAACATCCTGGAGGAATCTCCGGCTCCAGCAGACAGTCGGTCTAACACTCGGTCGCCCCCGTTCCTGGTCAAGTGTTTCAAGCACAGACACTCCAAAGACACACCTGGCGCTCAGGGTCGAAGGACCACTAAGACGCTCTTACCCAGCTGCTTTTCCTACGGAGGCTAAAAAATCTTAATTTCATATGTTAATTTCCAAGTATAGCATAAGAGGGAGAAATGAAGTTTTCCAGCAGAAGTTGAATGAGTTAAGCTTATTGTAAAATTTTCCTTCTGGAATTCTGGACAGTTCTTTTCTACTGACAAACACGATTTCTGAGTCTGTTCACATTCTTTATGAAGAACATCCACATGGTTGTAAGAACGTCATGCACAGCCTGCGAGAGTGAGCAGCAGTCACAGGTGGGCGTGCACACGCACTGGCAGGAGGGCTGCTAGAACCAGCCACACTCGCAGCGCAGGAAGCTTCTGCGGTGCTCCTTCTCCCAGGCCACCCAAGCCGCTCTCCTCACCGTTTTTCCTGGTGTTACTTGGATGTAGGAGTGGGAGGAGGAAGGCAGAAAGGGGGATGCTGTGGGAAGCGGGCAGGTGTGAGGGCCAGCGAGTGTGCACTCCTGCAGCAGTGCGGTGTGCCTGGAGTCGGGGCAGTCAGTGTGTAGAAATGCCTGGCACGTTTCTTGACATCTCCATTGTATTCAATATATGTGTGTAAAAGCAAACATGTATGAGATGGCAAAATGGGCCTGAATTTCCATCCATGACACAGGTCTTCCACAAGCGCTGTGATTCAGGCACATTCTCTGTGGTGTGGCCATCGGAGGTTCTCCAGGGAGACTTCTGGAAGCACCAGACCCAGCTCACGGGAGGCATAGGGGACCAGTGCCCAGCTCTGGGGCTGACTCTGAGAAGGGGCATTCCCTTCAGCCCAGTTCAGCGCTTCTTCCCAGTCTAAAACGCGCTTGTGGTGGTGTCAGGTAGGCTGCAATACCACGCATCATCAGAAGAGGCTGCCACTTAGCAGACGTCACCAGAATGAAAATTCCTCCATTCACCATCCATAAACTGATCAATACATTTTAAAACTAATTTCATAAATGTAGAAAAAGCATACAGCAGTTTCCTTAAAGTAAGGATAGCTTCCATTAAGAACCTAGATTCCGTGGATGAAAGCTGTAAAAAGGCCTATTGAATGTCAGCAAAATCAACGGGCAATTGTGGAAATATCTGTTGTTTTCCTGGGATTTGGAATGTCAAGCCTTCTATTGTAATAGTTAGGCCCCTAGCTTGCCTGAAAAATTTTAAAATAAGAAGGCATTCTTGTTCCCAAACATTAAAATATTTCCATCTTTGAGGGCTGGAGCGGTGACTTGGTGGTTCTGGTGCTTGCCCGGCATGCATGTATACACAGGTTCAAACCCCAGCACCACGTCCACGACTAAGTGTCAAAGCAATGAAAGCCACACGAAAAACTAAATAAAAATTGATTCTCTCTGTCTCTCTGTCTCTCTCTCACTGTCCTTCACTCTTTAAAAAAATATATTTCCATCTTTAAAAAAAACAAATAAACAGTTGGAAAGAGTTATGGTGGGAGTGCCTGGGATTTAGAATTGAACAGACTCACATTTGATCCCAGATCTTCCACTTGAACAGACTTAAGCAATTTCACTCCACTTTTTATGCTAAAGAGTCCCATACCAGAGTTTCCAAAGGTCAATATTGCATATAAACTGCTTGGCATACGGTAGGCATTAAAAACAACAGTTACTAGCAGCAGCCACGTTTCAGCAAAGTCCACGAGCTGTGTTTTCACGACGGCATAAACACGGCAGTGTGTCAGGACATTATTAACAGCCCTGATAGCAGATTTGGTGTTACTTTGTTACTATGAACCTAGTATTTAAGGTGTGAGTAAGCTCCCATATCAAATAAAGCGCCACTTAACTTTCCCATTGTCTATTTGGAAACTGAAATTTACTTACATGAGCTAATTTGGTGACCTGAAGGCACAAAAAAAGACTACGCAGCCCCAAACGCCCGAGGAAGCGGAACTCAGAGCAGGCAGCCTTGGCAGCTTGGAGGACAGTGAAGGAGGACAGGGAGCTGCTGCTGCTGCCTCCAGCCAGGGAGCCTCGCAGACTTCCCCAGCCTGGGAACCTAGAAAGAAGGTGGCCTCCGAGCGCAGCACCCTCTCCTGCGGCCACCTCCAACGCTCAGCCCTGAACAGGGTGAGTAGGAAGACAGGCCTGCTGCCACCAAGGTGTCCCCGCATGCTGCAGGTGACCCCCCCCCCATCCTAGGATGGACCGTCACAGTGCAGCATCAGCAGCCATAAACCAGTAGGAGGTGCTGGTTCCCCTCCCCACTCATCCTGCAGCTCCCCGAAACCAGGGGCCAGGGCCATGCAGACATTTATAATCTCATGGCTGTAGGTGCTGGGAGTCCAAGATCCAGTGTCCACAGGTTTGGGTCCTTCAGGAGACTTTGGAACATCTGCCCATCTTTTCTGATGGTCTTTGACATTCCTTGGATTATAGAAACAGCACCCCAATCCCTGCCACATCCAAATTTCTCCTTTTTTAAAAAAAATTTTTTAAGAGAGAGAATCAACTTTATTTAGTTCTTCATGTGGCCTTCATTGCTCCAAGGCTCCATTGTGTTCATGGTGCTAGGGTTCGAACCAGGGTACTCACACAAGCCAGGCAAGCACCGTAACCGCTGAGCCACCGCTCCCGCCCCCCAAATTTCTCCTTTTCACGAGGACACCAGTCTGTCAGCTTAGGTGTTTATCAACCCCAGGATGACCTTGTCCTCATTTAACTAATGGCATCTCTATTTCCAAACACGGTGGCATTGACGGGGCAGAGGCTGGGCTGGTCAGCCTTGCAGCTCTGTGTGCTGGGCACAAAGCCCAAGACAACTGACTGGGAGTGAGAAGGTGTACCTTGGCTCAGAAGCTTTGGAGCGTGGTTGCTTGGTCCCCTTGTTTTGGGCCTGTGCTTAGGCAGAACATCATGGGGAAGCACAGGTGCTCACATGGTGGCCACAAGCAAAGAAAAAGAGAAGGTGATACCCCCCAACAGCACAGCCCACTGACCTCACTACCTCCCAGCAGGCCCCACCTCCTCCTCCAAATAGCACCACAGGCTGGGCCCAAGCCTTCAACACATGGCCATGGGGGACATTTAAGATCCAAGTCATATCCGAGCATTAGGACTTGACTTTGAGTTTGGGGGAGACGATCCGTACTAGTGCCCCTCCTGGTTTAAGACTACTAGGTGAATGGGAGCAGAGCTCTGGAGCAGGCCTCCCCGCTGGGACCCCTTTCCTTCCTTGCAGAATCCCAGAAAGAGGGAGCAGAGCGTGTTCTTACAGTGATGGCCAGGGGCTTGCCAGACCACTCCCTGTGCAACAGCGGCCAAAATCACGTAGGAAATCCATCACGGACCTCCTGGCAGCCCGTGAGATCCTGACGTTCTGAATTGCGACAGCTCTGCTCTGAACACGCCATCCCAAAGTCTTGTCAGATGGCATTGGCGATGCTTCAGAAGAGAAGGTTAGCGCCCCTGCCTAACCTGGGATTTGGATATGTGGAAAGAAAGCTGTATGCTTGCCTCTTCAGGACTTCTGGCAGCAGTAGACTTTGTAAAAGAAAAAAATAGTGTATTTTTAAAATATGTTGTTGAGGGCTGGAGTAGTGGCTCAGCAGTTATGGCGCTTGCCTGGCTCTCATGAGGACGCAGGTTCAAACCCCAGCACCATGTATGAAGCGAAGTGTTGGAGCAATGAAAACCACATGAAAAACTAAATAAAATTGATTCTCTCTTTTTTTCTTTCTCACTGTCTCTTAGAAAAAAATATTCTTTCTAGAATCTTCTTATTGCAAAATCTTGGTTTCTTTTAGCTCAGAATTTTGCAGCTTCCCCCTGCTGGCCAGTGCTCTGGTGGTGGGGGTGGCAGTAGTTTTCCTTCAGACACCCAGTTCTGTCCAGAGCAAGGCCGATAGCCATGTGTGGGCTTGGGCAGCCGTCAACTGGCAATGAGTGACATCCTGGCGGCTATGGCTCAGTCCGTGACTTTCAGAAAACAGAGGCAGGCATAAAAGATGGACCCAAAGAAAAACAGTCAAAGGTCATTCAATTGAAACCAGTGTTTCACTGGGGGACAGCTGAAAAGAAGGCATGGGGAAAGATGTTGGAGGCTGGACCCAACACCACCTTGCTAGACCTGAAAGAACTGGCATTGCACCTCTGAGCTTCCAGCAGCAGTGAGGGTAAGGAGAAAAGCTACGTTACACAACCAAACACAGCAAGAACTCCTGGAAAAATCAAGGAGCAGCACAGCATCCGCTGATCCTCTGAGAAGCTGGGCGTCTTTCTCAAGTGCACTGAACAAATCTTTAGCAATCTCCTCCAACACCGAAAACCACGAGGTTACAAAGGAGGACTCCATCAGCCACCATATCTGTCAGTGTCCTTTCTGGCCCCAGGGCCCCCTCATCCTGCAGCTTCTTCTCCAGGCTCAATCCTATTGGTTCTGCCAGTGAGATGCCATTTGGTCTTAGAGGGAAAATCAAATCTATCCATGATTCCCTAATTCCCCCATGAGAAGGTCCTGCCTAAGGACGATCCAGACTTAAACGTGACCTTTCCCTGGTTCCTGTACCAGCACACTCTCCCGTGACCAGGTGACAGGTGAGCCTGCGTGTTTCCAGCAGCCCAGAGACCCACAGGCACTAAGAACATAAAAGTGCTGAGCTCAGAGTGAGCCCTGGAGGGGCTGGAGAGGGGCCTTCCTGCTCGGTGTCTGGGCCCTGTGACTCCCAGTTCTCCCCATATGCAGAGTAGTGGCCCGTGGCTAGGCACACCATGGGAGGGAGCTAACAAGCTCCCTTTGTGCACACAGCTAGTTAACACCACGCTGGTCTCAGCCTTGTGCATTTTTATGGGAACATTCAAGACACAACACGCAGCACAGCTCATAACTAGAAGGGGCGCGGACGCAAGCTCTTTCCCCGCTGACGCACAGCGCGGAAGGGTGCTCAGACTGCACCACATTGATCTTAGCTGGCCTTTATTTCGCCATCTGGCTCCTTCTGCAGGGACCTCCCTAACTAGCCCATCAGGGCCTTCTGTCCACACGTCGGTCCACGCTGCGACTACAAAGCAGGCCCATTGTGCTGGCTTTCGGTAAAGCCCCCCCCCAGGCTTGTTAGCAGAAGCGGCCTCCTTCACCCAGCAGGCTGGCCTCCCCTTCGCAGTCAGGAGTCCGCATTTAAGTCTCTTTTAATGAGTGGAGCTGCGCTAGCTCAGTTAGTTGCAGCCTCCCTCTTAAAGGAGCTGAGCTCCGCTGTCCACCGCATTGCTAATAAGACCATAATGCTCTCCTTGGTGCCCAGCAACTTCATTATCAGAACCAACAGAGCTCTTTCTCGGAATAATAGCGCTAGGAGAAACTGATCCCATCTGAAACAGGAACCCATCACCACGGCTTCCCCACCTTACCTGCAAATTGAGAGCTTCACAGGAACACGCCGTCCACGAGCCGTGTGGCCCAGTGGCAGCTCGGTCACTCGCAGGTGAATGCTGGAAACCCCCACCAGCCTGAGCCTGTCCCACTGAAGTCCTGGACCCTTCCACATTTTGTCAGGTGAGCCCTGTTCGCCGCACAGGTGTGTCCAGTGGTCAGGAAAGCCAGGATGGAGCAACAGAGCCGCTTCTGTTTCCAATTATCTCAGTGACCGGCTGGGGCTGAATCAGCCACTGCGTCCAGAAGAGCTTAAGTAACTGTTTAACTAATGCGTCGTGGGCGAGGGCAGCTTGCTGGATGCAGGGCTGGTTCTTTTGATTTGGGAAGGGACCCTGTGGGTCCCTGGCCTGCTGGGGGCATCCCAGCCTTTTCTTCCTATCCTCTGTCCTGGCTTCCAGTGTTCTTCAAATGCAGAGTGCCGTGTTCAAAAGGTATGTGGAGCGCAGATTTCATCCAAAATATAGAAGAGAGCAGACTACCAGCTGTATTTATGAGGCTAGTATCACCTTGACACTAAAGCCAGACAAAGAACTTAAGGGACAGGGACAGGCCAACACCTCTGATGGGCATAAATGCAAAAGTCCTCCACAGGGCATCAGCACGCCAGACTCAATGGCACACTCCAAGGACAACAGGCTACAACGAAGGTGGACCCCTTGTGCCGGGGTGGCCATGCACACACACACAAGCGACACGATGCACCTCACCCGCAGAAGGGAGGCACAGGGTCAGCATCCATGCAGGGCTAAGCTCGGTGGAATAAGCCCAGCAGGAACACACTCAAGACCGCAGCATCCAGGCGGAAAGCCCTCAGGAGGCATCACAGCTGGGGCAAAACCGCGGGGCTTCCCGCACGACCCGGAGAGAAGCCCCCTCACCTGCTCCGTCCAGTAAGGCAGGGACGCCTGGCAGAGCAACGAGAAGAAGCAAAGCAAGCCCTGGAGGAAGAAGGGAGGAGTGGGAGGACCCTGGCTTGCAGATGACGGGGTCGCCATGCAGGAAGCGCTCAGCAGCAGATGGTGAGCTCCATACCGCGAGGAGACCGCGGGCTCGCGTTCCACTGCCTTTCTGCACACGCATGTGAACTACCCAAAGGAAATCAAGACAGCAACCCCACTAGCAATGGCAGAAAAAAGAGCAAATTTCTCAGGAAAAGCTCTTCTAAAGAGGTAGAAGACTTGGGGCTGGAGTGGTGGCTTGGTGGTTACACTGCTTGCCCGGCTTGTGTGAGTACACGGGTTCAAACCCATGTACACATCTAAGTGTCAGGGCAATGAAAGTCATGTGAAAAAACTCAATAAAAAATTGATTCTCTCTCTCTCACTGTCCTTCTCTCTTTAAAAAAAGAAAGAGGTAGAAGACTTGTACACTGAAAACCATAAAACATGGAAGAAGGGAATTAAAGAAGAAACAAGACACCCCATGTTCATGGATTAGAATGATTAATACTGCTAAAATCCTCATACTGCTCAAAGTGATCTTTAGATTCAGTAGAGTCTCTACCAAAGCCCCAACATTTTCCACAGAAATACAAAAATTTTAAAATCCATATGGAACCATAATCAACCACACAATGCAGAAAAGAAAACCTTTTCAACGCATGCTATTGAGAGCCAGAAAAAACAATTAGACCCTTACCTCACACCATTGGATTGACCTGCAGTCGCAAACCCTGACGTTGTCAGACTACCAGAAGAACACAGGGAGGACGCTTCCTGACACTGACGAGCGCAATGACATCTCAGGTCAGGACACCAAAAGCACCGATGCCAAAGCAGAACTAGGGAAAGCAGAACCTCGAGCTCAAGCTCCTCTGCACAGAAGAGACACTGAGCAGAAAGAAGAGGCAATGTACAGAGTGGGAGGAAGTGCGTTCAAACCACACACGGCAAAGGGTTCGCACCCAGATTGCAAAGGGAACTCCACACCACAGCAGGATGGCCCCAGATAATCCCATTTAAACGTCGGCTCAGGACCTGCATGGCTGGTTCTCAGTAGAAGGGCAAAGGCCAGGAGATATGTGAGATTCTCAGCATCATCAATCCCCAGAGAAATGTAGGTCAAAGCCACCAGGAGCTAACCTCACTCCTGTGTGGGACAGCGTTTATCCAAAAGTGCACTGCAGGAGAAGTCGTCCATCCAGCCACTATGGAAACCAGAATGGAGGATGAAAACAAAAGGTTAAAAATAGATCCGCCATAGGCTCCAACAGCCCCTCTTCTGGGTCTGACTTCTGGGAATGTACCCCAAGGACAGAGAGCAGAATGTGGAAAGGCGTCTGCAGGTCCAGCCTGGCTCTGGTCATGTAGCCAAGGTGCAGAAGCAACCCGGCGTCCACTGATGGATGCACGGGTTAAGGAAAGGTGGAACGCGTGCAACATTGAATGTTACTCTGCCTAAACAGGACTCCAGCCACTCACAACACAAAGGACGTTCTGCCTGGTGAAATGAAGCAGGCTCAACACTGCGTGAGCTCACACATAGAATCTAGGAGCCGGGGCCTAAGAGCAGAGCACAGGAACGTGGTGTGGGGCTGCTGGTGGGGAAGCAGGGCTGGGGGATATGGTCGAAAGGTGCAGTTTCAGATGTGAGGAGGAGTGCGTTCTGGAGATCTGCCATATGGTGTGGGGACAGAGTTAACCGTGCCAGATTGCACACACAGAACTGGCTGAAGGCGGTGAATCTTAAGTGGTCTCACCACCAAAAGGAAAAATCATCCCGTGTGAGATCTGGACAGGTTCACCAGGTTGATGGTCATAATTGTTTATAATGCATATACACAAAAGCATTGTTTTGGTCAGGTGCCAAGGAATACACCTGCAATCCCAGTGATTCAAGAGACTGAGGCAGGAGGATTGCAAATTCAAGTTCAAGGCCAGCCTGGGCAACCTAGCAAGACTATATCTCAAAATAAAGAATAAAAAGAGCTGGGAATGCAACTCCTTGAGAGAGTGTGTCTGGGCTCAATCCTCAGTACCACACACACACATTGTTTTATACACCTGAAAGATGTACAATTTTGATTTGTGAAGTATACCTCATTAAAGCTGGAGAAAAAGGAAGGAAAGAAAGGGAGGGAGGGAAGGAAGAAAAGGAGGAAAGAAAGGAAGGAAGGAAGGAAGGAAGGAAGGAAGGAAGTAAAGGAGGAAGGGATGGAGGGAGGAAGGAAGGAAGGAAGGAAGGAAGGAGGGAAGGAAGGAAAGAAGGAAAATGGAATGTCCCAGCACCATATTTCAGCCATCACCGTTGTGAAAATTAGAAAAAATCACATTAATAGCTTACTTCTGCGGATAGGCGAGGACTTTCCTACCCCTCCACTTACAGCGTGTGAGCTCTCTTTGAAGGCACACGAAGGCTCCTTTCCCAGATCCTCTGATGACAAACTGTGACGTTCTTAGACCAAGAGAACACAGTGCAAGGCTGTCACCATCTGGGGGCCGCATGTGAGTGTTCTCACGGCGACCTGGAGGGCACCAGCGTGCCTGGACTCTTCATCGCCCTGCAGACCAGGACGAGCGGCCCTGCTGAACCTTGCCTCTGGAGGGAAGGCGGTAACAAACTTCAGAGTGGAAAAGGACATCGACAGCAGCTTCCGAGACCAACTTGAACCCTGTTGCGGGTGCACACTTCTCGCGGCAGCCTGTGGAGGTCGTTTGCACGCGGGGGCTGCTGTGCACGGCTCTGGTGAACCGGGAGGCCTTTCCTGGACAGAGCTGGTCAGTGGCTCCAACCCGTCCATGAACATTGCCTCGTCTCTCACACCTCAGCGCTTCAGCCAAGTGTTAGAAATGGCTCTGCAGGAGAAGTCGCCAAGCTGGCGACGAGGTCAGGCCGCACCAGCCTTCTGCGTGCTGCGTGAACTTCAGCCCGCGTTCAGCTCCTCCGGCCTCAGCTTCTCCATCCACTAAACGGCTCAGTGACAATTTCTGCTGCGTTCCTTGTTCGGAAAATGGGCGAGAGGGCAGTGAAGGCACAGTGCCTGACACAGGAAGAGCAGCGCTTGCTGGTGTTGCTGTTATTCCCAGTGGCCACCCAGTGCCTCCTGGATTTTAATACGGTCAAGCTGCGTTGTCCCAACCGGGCTGTGCCCCCCTCCTTCCTCCAAGACTTCTTAGGAGTTTTACTCCAATTGCTTTCGTGAGCTGGACACCATCCCCCAACCTGTTTAGCGTTCCACTCCCAAAAGGGCTGTTCTACAGGCTGGCCTTCGGGTCAGTGCTGTGACTGCCTGTGGGGAACATCGCTAGGCGGGAGATCTTCCGTGTTCGAGATCATGCATGTCTAATTGCTTTCCGGCTCACATTGTGAAAGGACCTGAATGCTCACAAAGACAGAGTCTGTCCATCCCAAAGGGCAAGAGGGCCTGACTGTTTTTTTTTTTAAGAGAGAGGGACAGTGAGAGAAAGACAGAAACAAGTTTATTGAGTTGTTCACATGGCTTTCGTTGCTTTGTTGTGTATGCGGTGCTGCTGTTTGAACCCGTGTCCTCATGCATGCCAGGCAAGTGAGTTGTTCACGTGGCTTTCGTTGCTCACTTTATTGTGTACGTGGTGCTGCAGTTTGAACCCGTGTCCTCATGCATGCCAGGCAAGTGCCTTAACCGCCAAGCCAAGGCTCCAGGGTAAGAGTGGCTGGCTTTTGAAGCCTAGAGAGAAGACATTCAAGGACCATGTCACTGAACTCCTGTTTTACAATTGCAAAGTGACATTCTGTCAACCCAAAATGTATATGAGTCCTTGGAGAGACTGGCTCATCAGCAGGAAGCCAGAAACGTCAGAGGGAGGCCCTTGAACCGCCCCAAGCTGTGCAGAGGTCAGAGGGTGCACCTGGACCTGAGCTCCCCTGGCAGTGAGTTAGTGAGCTGGGGGTGCAATCATTTGCCCTCTGGCAATGTAAAGGGTAAAGCACCCAGAAACCTCATGCATCCGGAAGCTTCTCCTGGACAGTGAGAATGACTCACTCAGCTTCATCATGTTGACCTTAAACCAAAATAAAAGAGAAAAGTAATCCAATCAACATTTTAGGCTTTCAACCTGAGACAGATTCTAGATGTACTTCACCATCAGTGGAACGTGGTGAAAAACTGGCTCACAATAGCAGGCAGGGTTGTTCCAGGCTGGTTCTGTTCCAGGGTGAAGAACTTCACATTGCAGGCCTTCAATCGGTTTTTGGAACCATGCAGTTGGATCCCATATTCAACAAACCCAATTAAAAAAACTAACCATGCAAATATTTTGGAATCATCTGAATGACTAATATTTGAATTAAACACCTGAGTTGATTGGCTATTTTTCAATTATCAGAAATCAGCTTTCTTAAATCACTCCAGTGATTCATTGCTTATGTATCCCCATAGGAACAGGAAGCCCCTCCTGAACTATGTGAATAAATCAATCTGGGTGTCATTGTGATTGGAGTCCCATGTTTATTATTGTCGCCAAAATGAATAGGTGGATGAATGATCGAGGTCACTCTACTTTTGGGAGAGTTGGAACCAGGCATAGCTTTTACACAAGTCGTGGTTTGTTCCTGGTCACTGTTACTCCAGACTCTGAGCTGTCCAGGTGGGCGTTCTCCATCAGTCAATTAGCCAAATTCTTACCAAATTCTTGGCATGTGCCTAGATGTGGGAAGTGTCACATTTACAGGTGAATCCTTGCATTCCTTCTACATTTGGTCTGTTTGGTTTGTCGTAAATATAATAATTTAAATGACTCATTCTTTTTTTGTGTTTAATGTGAATTTTTAGCAGAAGATGAAACTTGATTATCAATACATCTGGGAACACTCGCCTCCCGCAAGAAGTCTAACTATATATAGGCAGACAGAGAAATTCAGAAATTTCAAAAATTAATATACATGTATACGCTCATTTTCAATTATAGCATGGGGATATTACAGAGGAGACTTGAGATCAGGGGATGGACGAAGGGGGAGATCCGGGAAGAGGATGGGCCTAACTTACTTTGTCAATATCCACGTATGCAAGAATATGTAACAACTATCCCTCCCACATGTAAGACTACGTCCAAGGAGAAACTGAACTTTTGGAAGGGAAGGCTGGCGTCTAAGTATAACGCCCACTAGATGGAGCTATTGTTGCAGGAAGGAGATGGTGCTTCTGACACCGCCTCTCTGGACACCACTGGGAAGGACTGAGGCAAGATTACTTCCTACCACTCCTGTTTATATAAACAGCACTAGCATTTAAGTACATGCCATTTGACAGACTGCATTCTGGAAAATCTTTGCAAGACTATTTAGTTAAGAGGTCTCCATGCTGAGTTCGCTTAATTTTTTTCCGTTTTTCACAGATTTAGTGACAAGGAATGAAAATATCCTGGTTTAAAAATATACCTTAAAATCAGAATCCTGGGAACTTGGTTAATGAAAAAGTTCGTGGAGATTTAACTAAAAGCCCTAAACCTAAAGTGCCTAACAAAGATTAAAAAAAAACAAAAACAAAAACAAAAAAACCTCAAACGGGGAAACAAGCAGAGTAAATGTGTGTCCATTCGGCCAGCCTGCCAAGCTCCCCAGAATGCGGCACCCCTGCGCACGCCTCCCCCAC